>JANHAO010019103.1:0-13383 GCA_026873985.1 Saraca asoca
TTTGAGATTTCTAAGGATTTAGAAATCTTGTATAGGTTAGCAAGTACTTGTAAATCTTGTGTATTTCTTTTAGGTTTAGAAGAGCTTGTGTCCAATTCTTCTAGGTTAGCAAAAAGCCTATTAATTCTTGTGGTTTATTGTAAACTGGCAATTCAAGAGCCTAGTAATCCTAATGTTTTTCTAGTTAATTAAAGAGGTCTTTTGATTGAGAAAGATCAAGTGGAGTAGACTTGAATTACTGTTTCAATTCAAGCTGAACTACTTTAAAAATCTGTGCTTCAATTCTTATTTTGAATTTTCGTTTACTGCTGTTTAAATTAATCTTTAATTTATTCTGAATTGAATCTTCAATCACATTGTTTATCATCAAAATATAACCAAGTTAAGAAACAAACAAAGATTGTATAAAAGTCTCTAACAAAATAAAGGAAAGATCCAAATCCATCTTTAATTTTGTATTTTAATTTTTGCCCACCACTCAATTAATTTCCTTATTGGTTGAGGGACCTGACATCAAGAAAGTTAATCTGACCACTTCACCATTACCTTAGGTAGTTCAAACCACTAATGTTTTGGAACACCACCTTTAATTGCCTCCCTTGCTTCCTTTACCACTACATTCTACAGTTCCTATCGTTCCTTTGTAGGGAGTCACCACTACACATTTACCTTCTAACCCACACATCTCGTTCCCATTAACCTCCTAAGTCTAAACCCCACTTGGATCAATAGTCCCCAATATTTCTTTTGCTCTGCCGCACATGGCCAGTATCACCACTATGAACCATATGACTAGCTAAATCCTAATATGGACCTCACCTAAACCTCTAAGCAGTTGTTGTCTTGTCAAAAAGAAAACCAACCTTTCTCAGTGGTTGTGATGGCTACTCGACTGCCTAACTACTTCAAACCATCAATCCACATAGACCCCATATGACGATACAACAAACCCGTAAGAACACTTAAAAGCATTTCGTGCATCAATGCTACCTATCGGGTGCCGTAGATGGTATCATGTGCAAAGCCTTCTCCAGTACCCTCAAAAAAATTAGTTGGTGATGGTTTACCAATCTACCTAGGCAGTCGACCAGTAGTTTTCGACAGCTCTATGAGGCTTTTTCTACACATTTCACCACCAGTCGACTCCTCGAAAGACTTCAGTTGTTATGGCTAACTTTCAGTAGGGGTGACAAGAGACCCTTAAGGAGTATTTGGCTTGCTTTAATGCATTGGCATTAGAAATCTAGGATCTTAATGAAGGAGTGGCATTATATTAGATTAGTGCAAGGCTTTAATCAGGGAATTTCTCCTTTTCATTAGCCAAATGCCTTGTCACCTCTCTTTCAAAGCTATTAGCTCGTTCAAAAAAATACATCAATGTTGAAGAAGTTGAATTGCTTGGCACTAGATTAAACAAACACAGGTAGATAATACACCATCTTGGGAAGGACCTGCAAATCAGGATGGATGGCCTCCTTGTGGGCAATTTAATAGATACAAGTTATTGAATGCACCGATTAGTAGCATAATTCAACAGCATAGTGTAGGATGTTCATGTAGCTAAATAGATGAAGTTCCCTTAGCTGAGTGAATAATGTACCCCCTCGTGGATAAGTTCACATTTTGTAAATTCCATCAAGACTATGAATATCTTATAGACAAATATGTTACTTTAAAGGATGAAATTGAAGCACTTATATAATGAGGATATCTTTCAAAATATAAAATATTTCATACAGGAAAGGGGAAGAAAAAAGATAGAGAAAGGGAGCATTCCCCATAGCTTGGATGGTCACAAGGCAAGCAAGTGGTGACGGATTCCCCCATCTTAGGAACAATCGAGATAATCATAAGAGGTTTTGCCATAACGAGTTTCCAATAATGCTAGAAAGAGGCATTTGAGGACAATCATGGTAGTAGAAGGAAAAAAAAAAAGAAAAAGGCATTATGAGCCAATTTGTTTCATAAAATATGACTTTGGAGATATTGATAAGGATCATGACGATGTGAAGGTGATTTTAGCTCTACTACACAACTTCATTTTCAAGCAAATATTGGTTGATAAAGGAGCTTCACTAATATTTTATATTTACATGCTGCTATTACTTTAAATATTCCCAGGAACATGTATAAACCTTACACGGGTGCTCTGGTTGGCTTGACAGGAGGGCAAGTGCAAATAAAGGGGACAATGACTCTAAGACTGACATTAGGAACCTGGCCATTGGGGAAAAATTTGGACGTTACAATTTTTATGGTGGCCACCTAAAATAGTGCCTATAATTCTATCTTGGGGTGGCAATCATTGAACTAAGATGGAGCTATTGTCTCCACCCCCATTTACTAATGAAGTTTCTAACAAAAGGGGGCATTAAAGAAGTATAGGTTGATCAGCAAATCACTAGAAATGCTACATGGCAAGTTTGGCCAAGCCTCATGAAAGTACTAGCGGAATAAAATTGGCACTTAAAGAGGGGAGTGAGTGTAAAATGGTAGATTCTACATTACTGGATGTTAAGTAGGACAACCTTCACCAGTTAGAGCCTAGTTCTGACATAGAAAAAATAAGGCTCTTTGGAAGTAATGATGAAAGGACAATCAAAATTGGGGCAAACTTGAGAGAGGTATATTAGGAATGATTGATCAAACTCCTACAAAGCTATATTGACGTGTTCACCTGGACACTAGCAGACATGCCAAGAATTGATCCAGAGATAGCTTGCCACAAGCTTTCAACTGACCCAAATGTGAAGCTTGTTTAGTATAAGAAAAGAAAACATAGGCTAAAGTGGTAGCAAGTAATAAAAGAAAAGGTGGATAAATTGTTAAAAGTAGGATTCATTAGAGAAGTCCCACAAACTACATGGTTTGCAAACTTAGTATTGGTAAAAAAAAAAAGCTGTCAGAGGATGGCAAATGTGCATGGCCTGTTCTAAGGACTCATACCCACTCTTGAATATTGATCAACTAGTAGATAGTGTTATGGGCTTCGAAGTTCTCAATTTTGGCAATGCATTTTCAGGGTACAATCTGTTGAAGATGCACCCCAAGGATAAAAGCAAAATGACATTCATCACAAATTAAGGGATGTTCTATTATAAAGTTATGTCGTTGGGTTTGAACAAATGTAGGAGTAACTTAACAAAGAATGATGAACAAAGTTTTTGCAGAACAGATTAGAAGAAACATGAAAGTCTACATAGATGATATGATTATTAAGTTAAGAAGCATAAAGCAATATTGGTAGGATCTTGAAAAGACCTTTGCAACCCTAAAGAAGTATTGAATGAGGTTAAATCTGAAAAAATGTGTGTTTGGGGTAAAAGTAGAAAGTTCTTAGGTTTTATGATCATCAAATGGGGTATTAAGGCCAACCCGTCTAAGTGTTAAGCCATAATTAACATGAGAAGCCTAACAATGTTTAATGAGGTGTAATGCTCAATGGAAGGGTCATCGCCCTCACCCGCTTTATGGTCCTGGTTAGCTAACAAACATGCTCCTTTTTTTAAGTTGCTTAAAAATGTTAAAAATTTTGAATGGACTAATGAATGTGAATAAGCTTGCTAAGAGTTAAAAGAAGTATCTAGCCCCACCACCCATACTTACTCAACTAAAGTTGGGGGAAACATTATATATTTACTTAGCCGTAACAGTAGAAGCAATAAGTTTAGTACTTATTTGTGAAAATGAGGAGGAATAGAAACTGGTATACTTAACGAGTTATACACTACACGGTGCTGAAGTTAGGTACCAGAAGATAGAAACATTAGCTTTCACTTAGCTGTTAGTGTCCAGAAAATTAAAACCTTATTTTCAGAGCCATCAACTTGTCATTCAAATAATTGCACTAATTCAATAAGTTTTGTAGAAGCCTAATTTTGTAGGGTGATTAGTGGCTTAGGAAATTGAGTTATTTGAGTATAGACTCATCTATGAAGAATGAAGGCAGTCAAAGCTCAGACATTAACAAATTTTGTGGTGGAGTTAGCAAGCATGAGGGAGGCTGGATTGAAAGGCCCAGTGTAGACATTGTCTATAGATGGTTCATCAAATGGTAAAGGTAGCAGAGCAAGGGTGATCTCAAAGGGGCCTATCGACTTGGTCCTGGAGTATTCACTAAAGTTTGATTTCAAGGCAATACATAACTAGGTAAAGTATAAAGCCCTAATTGTAGTGTTAAAATTGGCAAAAGAAGTGGGGGTACAATCTCTGAAAGTATTGAGTGATTCTCAATTAGTAATTGCCCAAGTTAGGGGAGATTATGAAGTGAAAGAGCCAACACTAGTAAAATATGCAGGCATAGCTATTTATTGAAAGAATTCAAGGCTGAACTCATGATGATCCCAAGGGAGGAGAATAAGCAAGTAGTTGCATTAACAAAGTTTGTCAGTGCCAAAGTAGTGGTGAATAATAAAATGATCATACAGGAGACATTGCAAACCCTTTATATGGATGAGGTAATGTGCATGGAGTAGGAGGAGCCATGGTTAACCCCAATCATATGTTCTTAGAAGAAGGGTGATTACTAGAGGATAAAAGAGAGGCCAAAAAGGTAAAGAAAAAAGTAGCACCCTTCTTTATGGAGGGAGGGCATAAGAAGATTTTTTCCTTTCCATCGATGTGATGCCTCTAGCCAAGCGAAGCTAATTACGTTTTAAGAGAAATCCATGAAGGCATTTGTGGCTCCCATTTGGCAAGAGTAGCAATCACATTAAAAGTCGTACAGTCAGGATACTTTTAGCCAAGGATGAAATAGGAAGCCTTGGAACTGGTATGAATTTGTGAAAAATACTAGAAATTCTCAAAAGTCCAAAACTAGTTGGCTATTGAGCAAATGTCCATCTTCTCTCCCTGGCTATTCAACTAGTAGGGAATTGATTTGCTAGGTCTTTTCCTAGTCACTCCTGGTCAATTAAAATATGTAATAGTGGTGGTTAATTATTTTACTAAATGATTAGAAGCCAAACCCCTCACAACCATAACCTTAAATAACATACAAAAGTTTGTTTGGAAAAATGTCATTTACAAGTAGAGCTTCTATAAATATAAAACTTGATACAGGAAACTTGCTAACGGTTTCTTTCAGGTATGGCCTCCCTCCACGATCATATCTGATAACGATAAGTAATTTGCCAATGGTAAGTTCCAAAACTTCTACCTCAGGTTAGAAATTATGCAAAAGTTTACTTCTGTCAAGCATTTCCAATCAAATGGGAAAGCTAAGTTGGCAAATAGAATCATCTTAGAAAGATTGCATGAAAGACTGGATGAGGTAAAAGGAAGATGATTTGAAGAGTTACCAAGCGTCCTATGGTCATACAGAACTACTGTGCACTCAACTATTGGTGAAACCTTTTTCATGTTGACATATAGAAGTGAGGCTATGCTCCTAGTAGAGCTTGGACAATGATCAGATCGAAAAGAGCAATATGAGTAGCAAAAAAACAAAGAAAAGAGAAGAGAAGAACTGGATATGTTATGTTGATTAAGATAAGAGAAATAGCTCAATTCTATAATGAGTACTATAAAGCAAAGATCACAGAGGTGGCAAACAAAAGAATAAAAAGAAAAACATATATAAAAGGAGACCTAGTCCTACGAAAAGTAGATAGACCACAAAAAGTATAAGCCAAAGGAAAGCTAGTTGTCACATCAGAAGGGCCATTGAAAATAGAAGAGAGCCTTTTCAATAGTGCTTACCATCTAGAAACTAAATAGGGGAAACCTCTACCCCGAACATGGAATGTAATGTACTTGGAACAATACCATGTATAGATCAAATAGCCGAAAGTGATCCCATATAGCCAGCCCAATGAAATAAAAATGAATGTTTATGTCATATATGACTTAAAATCCAAGCAAATCCCTTAGTCCTAGTACATCCCCTGATATGCCCAAAATCTAGGCAAACCCCTCGATTCAAGTAGATCCCTTGGTATACTTAAAATTCAAATAGATCCCTCGGTCCACGCAGATCCCCCAGTATACTCAAAATCTGAGTAGATCCTTCGAACTGGGCAAATCCCCTAATATACTCAAATCCAAGAAAATCCCTTGGATCGGGTGGATCCCCTAATATACTTAAATCTAAGTAGACCCCTAAGTCCATGTAGATCCCCTGGCACACTCAAAAGCATAAGCACACCCCTTGACATTAACAAGAGCACTAAATTTAATCCTACAAAATGGCATTCGAACATATTTAGAGCAATCTAATTGACCAATAGAAATTCAGGCACTCAAAAATCCAGTGAAGGCCATGGAACCCATTGAAAGCATGTAAAGGGAAATATTAAGCAAATATATAAGGTCATATAGTCATTTGGTTACACAAAGGGCAATATTAAGAGAAGAAAATATATAAGCTTATGTAGTCATTAGCCTGAACAAAGAGCAATATCAGAAAATATAAATTCATATAGTCATTCGACATAGTCTCTACATAAAAAATGGCAATAGTAGTAGACTATAATAGTACAGTTCAAATGAAAAACCACTTGGAACAACCCTTTGTGTAGTGTTTACATAAAATAGAATTTGGGTCCTTCACCACCTCTTTCAGAAGCTCCTCTTGGGACTTCATCCCATTGTTAAACTTGGAAAGTTTGCATAGGAGATCCTAATATTCATCATCTATATCAGCAAAGAAGCTGTCTGTTGGGCCCATAGTGGGACCTCTTCAGGGACCTTTCACTCAGGTAAGGGGACACAAGGGTGCGACCAGGAGAAGGTGAATCGTCTATAAGGATCACCTCTCGTCCTGGCTTAGGTTGGGAGGTTGGAGGGACAATAGATTCCCACTTCAACTCAGCCTGAGTATGAACCCTCGTTGATCACTTAGAATCCAAGAAACTAATTAGTCGTCTAAAAGCAAAGCCAGAAAAATACAACCAGTAGAAAAAGAAACTTTTGTTACTAGCACATTTTAATGAATAAAGGGTTGTAAATAAAACCAAAAAGATGTGAAGTGGTTCACTGATGAAAACTGCAACCAAGAGCCAAGGAGGAATGCCGAAGAGAAAAAGGATAAGTCACAGTAGCTAACACCCCTAGCAATGGAGTAATGTAGTTGCTATCAACAAGGCCAATTCGACTTATATATAAAGGATGAAGAAAAATCCAATGGCTAGAAAAAGCCAAAATGAATGGCTAGGATGACAGCCTCGTGTCATTACCTACTTTTCTGGTTATGACTGGTGTGAATATCAATTTCCCAATTAGTAAACACAAGTCTGTGATTTTTTTATTATTCATTTACACTTACACCCATTTTAATTAACCCTAATCCAATTTACTTACGTTTATTTATTTGGTTGAGAAATTAGAAACTCATGTAGTAGAAAGTCACTTTGATATATTCCTGCTTACATAATGCATAAGGACATTGCCTATTAAGACATATGTCCATTAAACAACAATATTCACGATTATCCAACAATTTTCCAAAACTTACATATATTCCACTGGCTAGTTCTATGAGTCATCCTTCTATAGCTTTCCATATATCCTTTCAAGCACAAAGCAAAACAAAAGTTAGTTTAACCTATAACTTACCAAGGATTAGAAGTATAGGTTAGACTAACTATGTCCTTAAGGACTTTGTGGCCATGTTATTTACATGTTTCAAAAGGTCTAGGGTCATCGTCAACAATACGTTTGGGGGTTGCAAAGGAATGATTTCCATCTTGTGTAAGACTTCACAGCCAACTAGATTCAAAATTACTATATAATGAACCCTAATCTCATACATGCCTAGTAGACTATCTATCGTGGTGGTAATCTCCATTAGTTTGTTATTCGTCTTACTTCTCAAAAGTAGGTATAGCTACTATATTTTGAGAATCTAAAAAAAAAATCTACAGAAAAGTAAGTTTAGACCTCTGTGAGATAAATTCATACAAAATTTATGAATTTATCCAATAAAAATAACACATTTATGCATTAACATCATAGCCAGGCAATCATATCTCATGCGTAATCTCATAAACAAGTCATTAAGTTTCAAAGACTCACCTCTGAATGGTTTTATATCACCTTGTACATCGCACATTATACCAAATCAGCGTTCTCAAGCCTTAAGCCACTATTCTTATTCATTACATTATTAAATAACATTATATCACATCTTAACATTATAATAAAGCAAGTAAAAGCAAAGTGCCTAAATATAATAAATATCCTTGTTACTCCAATCCAGCCTTATCATGCACAATTCTAGCCTTATTCCTCAAAGCCAGCCTTATCTCGCTCATCATATCAAAATGTGCAAATCCAGGATCTAGTTCTTTTCCCCTATCATATCCCACCAATCATATTTCAAGTCTCATGAAAGCTATTTAAGCTATCAATAATAACATACTCATGATAGTTATATCACATAAGACACATTTCCTTCATAATCTCATCATCATCATTCCTCATATATCATATATCATCACATATCTCATGGGAAATTATCAACTTTAAACAATATCATTCACAACAACCATATCATAATATTCTTATTTAATCATAATTTCAATCATACATTTCTCGTTCCATTACCATATTACCAACTAGGATTACTACAATAATATTAATTGATAGACATTTATTATATTTATTCATATTAGCTTACAAGCTGCTCATTTAGGTGGTCTTAATTATTATTTTGAATTAGTTAGAGTTAATATTAGATTAGACCAAAAGGATTAGGAGATATCTTAGAAAAAAATGGAATTGAGCTGAAAAATGTGAAAATTTTTGGAGGTGTGATTAGAATGGGGCTTGAAATTTGATTCAACTCGATGGAAAATTAGTTGTAGATGCAAGTCTACTCACCAAAACTTATAATCTTTTAGAAAGTCTAAAGTCAAATACAACCAAAGTAAAAAAAAATAGTGTAGGAAGATTTGATTCGAATCACGTGAATCTAGTTAAAATCTCGATTCGAATCTTAAGAACAAAAATGCTAGATTTCTACAAGCATGATCATGGGTTGAGCGTAAAAGTTAAGATTCAAATAGCACGATCTGGTTTTATAGGAAAACAACAAAAAAATAAGAGAAATAACTTCTTATCTCACACCACATCCTAGGAATTCAACACTACACATTTTGGAAACTTAAACATGCATAAATCTTAGCTATTTTTGTAGAAATCTAACCATTATAACAACAAATCCATTCTACTCAAACTTTGTCACAAAAATCATAAATACCCATTTTTCTTCAACTTGCACCATTATTTAGTAGATCACAAGCAGCATATGCACTATAATTCACAAGAATGGTAAAAATTACTCACATATGGACTGGTAACACAAGAACATAATTGATCCAACCAAAAATCTTCAATACCTTTCATAAACCAAAAGAAAAGCATATTAGCTTCTTAGCTATTTCAAGGTTTTTCCTCCACTAAACAATCAAATATAATTTGATTATGGTTCTACTGCAAAGAAACAAGCTAAATATACAAGATTCAAGGTATAAAAATAGTAGAATTTCAGATGAGTTCATGGGTTAAATAGTGTTATGAATAGTGATTATAAGCTTCAAAAATCAATATCTTAGGTTATTCTTAATTAACCTATGTGATTTTAGTGTCAAATTGAAGAAGACAAAGAGAGGAATCAACAATAAAAAAAAAAAGAGAAAATAACAAGAAGAGTTAAGTAACTTACTTAAGGAGAGAGAGAGAGAGAGAGAGAGAATATAAAGAGAGAAAGTGATGTGATCTTCCATAGAGATGCCCATGGACCTTCTTTAATTTAGCTTAATTTAACGCCAAAATTTCAAAGAAAAAGAATGATATTCACGCCACACTTTAGATAGGAAGATAGAGAGTAATAAGTAATGAAATTAGATGCCACAAAGAGTAATCTTTTTTATAAGTCTTGAGTTTTATCAAGAACCCTAGGAGAGGAACTGTCACAAGAAGAAACACTCTTCAATTTCAAAATTTTTCAAATTTGAATGGTGAGGAAAACATACACCCCTCATAGCAATTAGGCTCAATTATAGGCTGGGTCACAAGTCCTAAACAAGCTTAACTAAACACCTAACGAAATAACCAAATAAACAAGTTAATTAGGTCTAAGACATGGCTAACTAATCAGCCAAATACAAGTTAGCCAAAACTCATAATCCAGGTAACCAAAACATGTAATCTTCAAACAGCCCACAAACAACACAAGCTGAAGTCTTAATTCACTGAAAAAAATAAAGGAAATAATAGGGTCAAACAGCCCTAAAATAAAGCCATATCAAGGTCAAAGATAGCCCATAACACAATACACAATAACAGCCCAAAAAATATGTATCAAAATGAAACCAAAGTGATGGCAAGGCTATTTAAGACTAGCTAGCTATAAGGCCTCCAAATTAGCTTCCCATTCAGCCCTTAAGTGGATGGCAAAGCCTCCAAACAACCATTGAACCTCTAAGCATAAATCCCTCTTGTGTACTCCAAAATGCATGACAAAGTCCTTAGATTGCTTCTTCCATTCTCTTGTCCTTGCCATTGTCATGAGTCCACTTGGAACATGCAAGGCTTCTTGATGATCCCTCCAATTTCTCATCACTCCCCCTTCCTTAAAAGGATTCAACCTCAAATCAAAATTTACATCAAAAGGAGAAAGGTCAGCAACATTAAATATAGCACTAATATTATAATCACCTAGAAAATCCAACTTGTAGGCATTGTCATTTATCCTTGCCACCACTTGGAAAGGTCCATCTCCTCTTGGATGAAGCTTTGTCTTCCTTTAAGCTAGAAATTTCTCTTTTCTTATGTGCAACTACACCCAATTAGTTGCCTCAAACACCATTCTCTTTCAACCCTTATTGGCTTATTGAGTGTATTACTCCATTTTCTTTTCTATGTTCTTTCTTACTTGCTCATGTAACTTTTTCACTTGTTCATCCTTCTTTTTCCCATCAAGAATAGTAGCTTCCTCAAATGATAAAGGCAACAAATCCAAAGGAGTTAGTGGATTAAAACTATAAACAATTTTAATTAGGGAATGTTGGGTCACCGAATGTATGCTCCTATTATATGCAAACTCTACATAAGGCAGACATTGTTCCTAATAGCCTTGCTACATGCTTTCCCTATTTTTTATGTTAAAAAACAATTTTGATTCATATCATAATCTAACTATATATTTTAGTGTTTGTTGATTTTATAGATTCAAAGTTGATCAAGTGATATTCAAGAGATCCACATTAGATATAGTGTTTTTATTAATTTTACTAGGATCCTTTGTTAGTGTGTTCTATAATCCATTTTGATCCAATTAATTAAGCTTCTTAAAACTAGTTAAATTAAGATAGAAATAAATAAATTGAAATGAGCTAAAAATTTAAAGTTTTCTAACTAAGTCTTCAATTACACTTTCATAAGTGAAATTTTTATAAAAATGATATTTCACTATGTGAATTGATTCATATTGAAAATCTTGTGAAACTGTATATGAATCAATTTGGTAATTGATTCATGAAGAATTGTTTTGAAAAATTATTTTTACCGAAGGTTAGAAACTTCTGAGAATCGATTAGGTAATCAATTTATGACTTCTTTACTTTATAGTGTGAATTGATTCACACATTGATTCAATCATGAAGTTCTTGACAATAGTCATAAACGAATTGATTCATAATCGAAAAGTCAATTATTTTTTAAAAGTCAGTTGCCACACTATAAATAGAACTCAGCCTCATTTCAAACATAATTTTTTAGAACACTAAGTGTGAAAAACTAAGAGAAAAATAGAGTTTGAATAGATTCACATCTGCCTTTTCAAAATTCATCAAAGTAATTGAATCTTGGATCAAATTGGAGAAGAATACAACATAGATAATTGAGATTAACATTTCAGCATTGTATCTTTATCTTAATTCTTGTTTCATTTTTAAGTTTCTAGGTTAATAGAAATCTGAGATACAAAGGGAGAGATTGATCTTCCTTTACATCTTCTTTCATTCTGAGGTTGATCATAATTAGTTGAAGGCGTAATGTGTTTTGTATCTAAATTGGTTCGCAAGAGCCCGATTAAGTCTTGTGTGTAAATTAGTTTGCAAAAGCCCAATTAATTCTTGTGTTTAGGTAATAAAAGAAAGATCATCCGACTGAGAATTGATCAAGTGGATGTACACTTCAATCACGATTTTGATTGAAGTAGAACCACTTCAAAAATCTAGTGTTCTTTATTTTTACTATATTTATTTTTTTGCACTTATTTTGTTTAATAATCTGTTCTACAATCTAAATAAAATTGTTCTCTGAATTAGTGATTGAAATTAATTTCTTGCTTACCAATAAATTAACTCTGATTATTCTTTTAAAGACTTCTACTGCAAATCTATTTAGAATCCAAATTAAAGATTAACTAAAGATCCAATATTTTCTATAAAAAGGGACCAACAGTTGCCAATTCTTTAAATTCTTTTGCATGATAGATCTCAACAATATCAATAAAGTTCTATTAATTATTTTGGTTTGCTCATCAATCTAGGGATGACAAGTTGTAGAAAACAACAATTTTATACCTAACTTACTCTAAAAGACTTTCCAAAAGTAGCTTAAGAACTTCATAGCCCTATCTAAAACAATGGTCTTAGGCATTCTATACAACCTCACAACCTTTCTAAAGAACAAATCCGCGATATAAGTAGCATCATCAGTTTTGTTACATGGGATGAAGTGAGTCATTTTTTATAATCTATTAACCATAACAAAAATTAAGTCCTTCCCCTTGTTAGATCATGGCAACCCAAGTGCAAAATCTATGGAAATATCCACCCAAGGTTCACTAGGAATGGGGAGTGGGTTATAAAGGCCATGAGGCATGACTTTAGACTTAGCTTCTTTACAAGTGGTATAATTTTCACAAAGTTTTTCTACATCATGCTTCATGCTCAGCTAATAAAAATGCTCTTACAAGATGGACAAAGTTTTAGCAATGCCAAAACGTCCCATTAATCCCTCCTAGTGCTTCTTTAACAAGCAAAACCCTCAACAAAACCCTTAAGCACACACAATTGATTACCCTTAAAAAGATAGCCATCCCACTGAAAGTAATTCCCAAAAGCAACTTTATTACAAGCATTGAACACACTAGCAAAGTCATAATCATTAATGTACAAATCTTTGATGTGCTCAAAACCTAACAATTTGGCATGCATTGTGGAAATAAAGGTATACCTGTGAGAAAAGGCATCAACTACCATATTCTCTTTGCCTTGCTTATATTGGATGGTATGAGAGAATGTCTTAATGAACTCCATCCCTTTTGCATGCCTACAGTTCAGCTTCCCTTTGTTAGTCTGGATGGGTGCCCTAGACCAATTTGATTGAGTTCTAGCGCATCCTAGACTATACATTCTGTGCATTTGGATATAA
>JANHAO010019104.1:0-13340 GCA_026873985.1 Saraca asoca
CCTTTATATCCAATTCACAGAATGTATAGTCCAGGATACAATAGGGCTCAATCAAATTGGCCTAGGGCACCCATCTAGACTAACAAACACTGCATGATGTAACATATTTACAACTTATAAATTTACTGTTGTAGCCTCCTCTCTTTTATAAATAGAAGGAAGAAGCACTATGTAAAGGGGGAAGTTAAGGCTAAAGAGGCATAATTTGCTATATTGAAGCTCTATAGAAATTCTTCCATATCAATACACTATTGTGGATGTAGGGTCCGGTACTGTCTGGATTTGGCCGAATCATGTTAAAAAGGTTTTACATTCCTTGTTATTTACCTTCTTCTTGCCTTATTGCATTTATTTACTGGGATTGAAACTAGATTGCAGCTTGAGTCCCAAAAGAACCTCTTCTGTTGGCTTGATTCTGGCAGAACCAAAATCCACCATTAACATTATATATTTTGTTATTAATAAAACTAGAAGGAACCCGTGCAATGCACGATTAATGAATTTTTAAAATTATTGATATTAAAAGTAGTGAAAAGATAAAAAAAATGGTATAGTTAGTCATTATAAAATTATTAACTTATTATCTTCATCTTTTAAATTATTGTTCTAATATTATTAAAAACTTGAAGACTAAAACATAATTACATTATTTGTCACAATTTATAAATACACAGTGGAACAAACATTAATGCATAATGTAGTTAATATACATGTAATATTATTTAGACTTTTTTTTATCAAAGTATGATGATTAAATTATATAATATCAACTTAATTAAATATATATACAATTGAAGAAGTTGTACACTTATTTATGTGTGACTAACAAAGATGAATGTTTTGAATAATATTATCACTAAGGTTACTATTAAATATTATATATGGTAAGTTAATTCTATCTTATACTTAATTGAAACATAGTGTCATTAATACATTAATTGTACTTTAGATATGAAGTAAATGAATGCAATTAAGGTACTACATTGTTGATAATTGAGAAAATTGAGTCAAGAAAATCTTTAATTGCTTACTATTTCTACATTAAGAATCAAGATTGAATATTAATTCATAAAGTTTATAAAGCTAGTTATATATATCCGATTTTTGCTTGCCATTTCCTCTCCACTTTCTCCAGAGCTTGCACTAGAAAATTTGTAAGCTTTCTTTCAAATTAATAAAATTATGCATTTATTTTACATACTATAGTCCTGTTATGATCCTTCTTCATCTCTAGTTATTTTAATTTTCTTTTAGGGGCTACTTCTGCGGTCTCTTGGTATCAAAGCCAATGAGAAGTAAGGATAGCAAGATGAACTAAAAATTATTGTTATTTTATGAAATTTAGCACCAAAATAATCTAGATATATGCTGTTACCTCCTTGTGAAAACATGGGTTCAACAAGGAGTGTAAGTCCCCATTGATGTTGAGTAGAGAAAAGGGTAGTTCCTGTCTCTTGTGCTCCCATTAATATCGTAAATTGAGGGTGAGTTATATCTAGAGAAAAGTTTCATGTTGAGATTTTAGTATCTAATTCATTTAGTAACTATAATTTTTAGTTCATATGGTTATCTTTATGGCACTTGAAAGCTATAATATCATACCAAGGGGAAAAGTTTAAATTTTGCATACTTCTTGTTTATTTTCTATATTTTTATTGTCTTGTTACTTTTACTACCTATTTTCTACAAATATGTTTAGATCACTTTCATCCAATTTTTTTTTCTGGATCTTCTTCAAATACTTCATCAAAAATCAAATTTGAAGATGATTCCAAATCTATTTTCAAATAACAAATTGATTTTGAAAACACTAATCAGCAGAATAATAACTGGGAAATGCCCAATATTCCAAATAAAGAGCTTTATAAATCAAATTCAAATTTCTTTAGTAGATAGCATATGTTGTGAAAACTAAGGAAAGTTTCTTAAATGCTAATCCTTCATAGGAACAATTTGCTTTTCTTTTTAGGAAAGATCTTTCAAAATTAAATCCACCAAGACACTCAACTACTGCAAATTCAACTATCTCAGTTGATCTGAGAAGTCTAAGAAAGATCTTCTTAGCAATAAATCTTAGAGAATTAAAAAATACCTCTAAAATTCCAAAAAAAAAATGTCTATACAAAGACAAATTCCAAAGGAAAAGGGTAAAATAGAGGATGACATAACATCTAGCATAGTCTCCCCTCCTTAATCACCTACCTTTTTCCAAAATTACCAGGACCCAGAATTTTCATGATAGGATAACCTCTAGGAATGAGGGAAAAACCCTTCAAGGTAGGTATAAAAGTATTCAAACAAGACTTCTATTTAGAGGAAAATATCCTCGAAAGAACTTGATTCTTAAAAAAATACCAAGGAACTGAGAAAAAGGAAATACATGACAAATGGATGAATTTCATCAAGGAATTCAAGACAAATGTTCCCTTCTTCAATTGGTTCAAAGTTTATGCTAAGAGAAAACAAATAGATTATCCTTTTGGTGACTTAATTAATGTTACTATTAGGACAATTTAAATTTGGACAACTTTTAAAGGAAATAAAGTAGTTTCTAAACTTTCATCTCTAAAATCTTTTGTTATAGAAACAAAAGACCCTATAAATGCAGCTATAGTTTCTCCTTTTAAAATAAAGGATCCAAATAAGTCTGTTTCTTCAAGAGATATACAATTTCTGATGGAACAAAATAACTACACTAACAAAGACCTTCAAACTTTAGAACAATAAATCCTTAGTGAATCTGTCCAATTAAGAGAAACTTCTAGCTCAAGTAGTACTCCTAAAAAAATAGAACAACCTTTGTTCAAACCCTATGAGATCCCTTTAGATAAGCAGAAATAACTTAATAGAACTCATAGGTTAGATTTCTTAAACAAGATAGAAATAGCAAAAATAAGTCAAATGATTGAAAATTTAGATCACAAATTAGGGAAAACTATAGTTATCCCTGAGTCACCCTCAGGAGATAGCTCTAATAGAAATTTACAAGCATTAGATAAAACTTCAAAAATAGCTTTTGAAATAGCCTTTAAGGATGAGAAGCTTAAGGTGGAAACCCTTAATACCTTAGCAACTTGGAGACCCAGGCAACCAAATTTCCAAAATACCATAGAACCCCAAATAACTCTTATACAAAATTCTTACAATGGTAATAACATCTATAAATGGAACATAGATGGCAAATCTGAGTATGAGATAATCCAACTTCTCCAACAAATGACCATGATTAGCATAGCTTACTAAATAATGCATGGATGTGATGATATGGCAATCATTCAAGTCCTAGTTGTTGAATTTACTAGCTAACTCAAAGGTTGGTAAGATGATTACCTCACCAACTTAAAAAGATAAGAAATCTATAATGCTTTTAAATTTGATAGTCAAGGAGAATTAGTGTTAGGATCAGATGGTAGACCCATTTCTGATGTTGTAAACACATTGATCTATACAATAACCAAATACTTTATTGGAGATCCAGCCTATGAAAGATAAATTAGTTGAGTTACTTTCAAATCTTAGATGCAAAATCCTAAGTAACTTTAGATGGTATAAGAATACCTTCTTTAAGTAAATATACTCTAGGTCTACTAGTAATTAGCCTTTTTGAAAAGAAAAATTCCTAACCAGACTCCCTAGATCTTTAGAAGACAAAGTTAGAGAAAAAATTAAGAACAAATTCAATGGGATTATCCAATATGAACAACTTACTTATAGATAACTTATTACTTACATCTAAAAAGTAGGCCTTAAAATATGCTAAAAAGATAAAATCCATAGGTAGCTAATAAAAAAAAGAGCCCTTAAGCGCATGGAGTTAGGGTCTTTTTGTGAACAATTTAGTTTTACCTATCTAAAAACCTACAAACCTATGTATAGGCATGGAGAAAAACAAGCAGAAGCCAATCCATGACCCCAAATCCGAAGGAGTAAAACCACTAGTAAGGTTTTTAGAAGAAAACCTACATACACTCTTCTACCAAATATAGACAAATGACCAGCCTGTTTTAGATGTAATAAGCCAGGTCACATAGCCAAATATTGTCCATTAAATAACAAAACTTAAAAAACTTGAACTTGATGAGCAAACACTCAACCAAATCAGCAATTTGTTTGCTGAAACATCTTTAAAAGATTCTTCTCCTGAAGATGAAGAACAAGTTTAAGAGAATAATCAAATCTAGGAAGATAATTGCTATTCTTCTTCAGAATCTAAAAAATCAATATCATTTTAAAATCAAAATACTTTAAATGTTCTCTCTGTAAAACAAGATCTTCTTTTTAATGTCATCAACAAACTACCTGATGGTGATGAAAAAAGAAATTATTTGCAAGAGTTCAAAAAGACTCTTGAAAAATCCTCAACTTCTTCAAAATAACATGTTTTAAATAACTACAATTTCAAAAATGTTTTAGAAAGATTTAACTTAGAATAGTGTAAACTTGTTACCTTACAAGATTTACAATCTGAAGTAAATTTTTTAAAAAAATAAGTAAAGGTTTTAAAAGCCCAACAAAATAGTTTTCATCAAATGTTTTTTTATTAAGGTTGAAGATGAAGATGAAAGCATTAACAAAGATGATGTTTTTGAACTAACTTCTTCCTTAAAGATTCAAAAGTGGTACATCCCTATAGAACTCATTGTTAAATATGAGTTTACAATTAAGATAGTAGCCTTATTTGATACAAGAGGTGATCTTAATTATATCCAAGAAGGGTAAGTACCCATAAAATATTTTAAGAAAACCAATCAAGGTCTTAGATCCACTAATGGATCTAAACTTGAAATCCAGTTTAAACTTTTAAATATTATTTTGAAAAATGATTTTCATAAAATTAACATAGACTTTCTATTAGTTAAGGATATGACTAGTAGAATAATCTTAGGTTCTCCTTTCATTCAACAAATAATGTCTTTTTCAATATCTACTAAAAGGATAGAAATTAAGAAATTAGGATAAAAAATAGTCTTTAAATTTATCAAAAAACTTGTTTTTAAAAACCTTAATTTGGTTGAAAATAAAATAAATTCCCAAAATACCAAGTATAAATTCCTAAATTAGTTTTTCACCTAATGGGATACTTTTAGTCCTTTACCAAAACTTTTTCCAAATGAAATCAAAGACAGATGGGAAGTTTTCTAGTCCTATTTTGATAATTTAAATTATGAAAATTTTCCTATTTTACTACAATTTTTTTCAAAAATAGGTTTATCTTGAGTATATTTTTGGAAATACCAATATACTAAGGAAAATCAATTTTTAAAACTTCCAGTTCTTTCAAGAATTGGTTTTGTCAAATGGTAGGCTCCTTATAATCAAGCTCATAAGCCTCACAAACTCCAAATCATGAAGTGGTTTTAAAAGCATCCTCACTATGATAAAAATATAAGGACCAGATGGAGCTAGTTTCTTCAAGACAAATCAAATATTACAGCTACTCTTGCTACAATTTCAACCAAGGAGGATTATGTAAAGAAACTACAAGAAATTCTCCTTCAACTTAAAGGAAAATTAGCAAAGGTTAGCTCTTTTAGTTCAATAGAACCAGAGGACTATGCTCAATCAAATGAAGACGATTACTTTGGCCTTTTAGACTATGACCAAGTTATCCAAATTGAAATTCAAATTACAAGAAAAGGAAATGCAAATGAAATTTCAAGCAAATGAAATACAAATGAAGTGTTAACAGAATAAAACAAACTATCTTTTGGCTAGACAATTTTTTGAAAAGAGAAAGATACCGTTTGAGACAAAATAATGAGATTCCTATCAACCCTTTCTTTATAGCAAATAATTAAATTGTACTGTAGCAGTGTACTGTTAGAAACTGTTACAAATTCCAATTTTTCCTATAAATAGCTTAGGATTTCAATTGTAAGGCATCCAGAAATTTAGATTCGATTTTCACTTGCCATTTCCTTTTCACTTTCTCTAGAGCTCACCCTGGAAAATTTGTAAGCTTTCTTCCAAAATAATAAAGTTCTATATTTATTTTTACATATTGTAGTCCTATTATGATCGTTATTTCATCTCTAATTATTTTAATTTTCTTTTAAGGGCTACTTCCATAGCCTTTTAGTATCTAAGTGAATTAAATACAAAGATTTCAACATGAAACTTTCCTCTAGATATAACTTAGCCTTGACTTACAATATTTATGGGAGCACGGGAGACCGGAACTACCCCTTTCTTGATTTAACACAAATGGGGACTTACACTTCTTAACAAACCCATGTTTTCATAGCAAGCTAACAACATATATCTAGATTATTTTCATACTCAAATATTAGCATAAATTTCATAAAACAATGGTAATTTTTAGTTCATCTTGCTATCTTTACTTCCCTCTGGATGACATAAGGTACCTATCAGAGTTACGTAGCGGAACTATGGTGGGCCCATAAACCACAAGTCTCTTAATATCAGAGCCAAGGGAAAGTAAAGATAGCAAGATGAAATAGAAATTACTATTGTTTTATAAAATTTATGCTAATATTTGAGCATGAAAATAACTGGATATATACTATTAGCTTACTATGAAAACACGGGTTTATCAAAGAGGGTAAGTCCTTATTTGTGTTAAGTTGAGAAAGGGCAGTTTATGTCTCCTGTGCTCCCATGAATATCATAAGTCGAGGCTGAGTTATATCCAGAGAAAAGTTTCATGTTAAGATCTTAGTATCTAATTCATTTAGCAACTATAATTTATAGTTCATATAGTTATCTTTATGGTACCTGAAAGCTATGGTATCAGACCAAAGGAAAAAGTTTAAGTTTTGCATACTTGTTTATTTTCTGTATTTTCTTGTCACTGTTTCTATTTTACTATGTTTAGATCACTTTCATCCAAATTTTCTTTTTCTAGATCTTCTTCAAATACATCATCAAAAATTATATTTAATAATGATTCCAAATCTATTTTCAAAGAATAAATTGATTTTGAAAATATTAATTAGCATATTGATAACTAGGAAATGCCTAAGATAACAAATAAAGAGCTTTACAAATCTGATTCAAATTTCTTCAATAGATCAACATATGTTGTGAAGAAATTTTTTAAATGTTAATCCTTCACAGGAAGAATTTTTTATTCTTTTCGTGAAAAACCTTTCAAAATTAAATCTAAAATTTAACTTTCTATATCTTGACTATGTACAAGTAGCTACAAAACCTATGACTAGATTAGGTTTAAATACTGCTATTTTACTGTGCCTTAGAGATGCTAGACACTTATATTTTGATGACTCCCTAATAGGAGCCTTAGAAACTAGTATATCGCAGGAGCTAGTATATTTCTATTATTTCCTTGATACATCTATCTGTCTTAGAGAAAGACATAAAGATAGTACATTAGTTCTAGACTCCAAACTTTTCAGGTATAATACGGTACCCGAATCAATTCCTATAGTGATAATTTATAAGATCTAATATAAACTGTACAACTTTTAGAATTCAGGAATTCTGAAGTGTCCCAGCAAGAAAGGGCCAAACAGTTTTTTGGTTAACTGACACAAATAGAGCAAATCTCCAAATGCCTTCAGAAGTACCTTAGAATGAGATAATGTTCCTAACAAACTGATCTCTACCTAGGATAGTTCCTTCTAAGACACAAGATCTTCACATTTCTAGGATTATCCAACACACTTTAGGATAAGTAGATCTCTACTTTGATAGGAGTATATCTAAAAGGAAATCCTAGGATAATGAAAATAGAAGATTGTTCTTCTACTTCTCTCAGATTTGAAGTTTCTAAGAGAGAAATTTTAAATTCACCAAGACACTCAACTCCTGCAAATTCAACTATGTCAGTTGATCTGAGAAGTTTAAGATGGACCTTCTCAGCAGTAAATCTTAGAAGATTAGAAAATACCTTTAGAATTTCAAAGCCTATCTATACAAAAACAAATTCCAATGGAAAGGGTAAAATAGAGGATGGCATAACATCTAGCATAGTCTCCCCCCTAATCACCTACCTTTTTTCAAAATTACTAGGACCCAAAGTTTCCATGTTAGGATAACCTCTAGGAACTCAGGAAAAACCCTTCAGGGTAGGTATAGAAGCCTTAAAGGAATACTTCTATCAAGAGAAAAATATCATCAAAAGAACTTAGTTCTTAGGAAAATACTAAGGAACTGAGAAAAAGGAAATATATGACAAATGGATTAATTTCATCAAGGAATTCAAAACAAATATGCTCTTTTTTAATTGATTCGAAGTTTATGCAAAGGGAAAACAAATAAATTATCTTTTTGATGAATCAGTTAGTGTTACCACTAGGATGACCCAAACTTGGACAACTTCTAAAGGAGATAAGGTAGTTTCCGAACTTCCACGTCCAAAATCTTTTGTTATAGAAACAAAATACCCTAGAAATCCAGCAATAGCTTCTTTTTTTAAAATAAAGGATCCAAATGAGTGTGTTTCTTCAAGAGATATACAATCTTTGATCGAACAAAATAACTACACTAATAAATACCTTCAAACTTTAGGATAGCAAATCGTTAGTGAACTTGTCCAATTGGGAGAAACTTCTAGCTCAAGTAATACTCCTAAACAAATAGAACAACCTTTGTTCAAACCTTATGAGATCTCTTCAGATAAGTAGAGATAGCTTAATTGGTTTCATAGGTTAGATATCTCAAACAGGATAAAAATAGCAAAGATAAGTCAAATGATCGAAAATTTAGATCACAATTTAAGAAAAACTACAGTTATCCTTAAGTCACCCTTAGAAGATAGCTTTAGTAGAAATTTACAAGTTTAGATAAAGCTTAAAAAAATAGCTTCTGGAATAGCCTATGAGAATAAGAAGCTTAAGGTAAAAACCCTAAATATCTTAGCACCTTGGAGACCTAAACAACTAAATTTTCAAAATACCATAGAACCCCAAATAACCCTCATACAAAATTTTTACAATGGGAATAACATCTATGAATGGAACATAGATGGTAAATTTAAGTATGAGATAATTTAACTTCTCCAATAAATGACCATGGTTAGCATAGCTTATCAAACAATGCATAGATGTGATGATACGGCGGTCATTTATGTCCTAGTTGTCAAATTTACTAGCCGACTCAAAGAATGGTGGGATGATCACTTCACCAACTCAGAAAGATAAGAAATCTACAATGTCTTTAAATCAGATAATCAAGGAGACTTAGTATTAGGATTAGATGGTAAACCTATTCCTGTTACTGTAAATACCATGATCTATATGACAACCAAATACTTCATAGGAGATCCCAGTCTATGGAAAGACAAATCAGCCAAGTTACTTTCAAATCTCAGGTGCAAAATGCTAAGCAACTTTAGATGGTATAAGGATACCTTTTTAAGCAAATATACTCTAGGTCTAATAGTAATTAGCCCTTTTAGAAAGAAAAATTCTTTGCCAAACTCTCGAGATCTTTAGGAGACAAGGTTAAATAAAAAATTATGAACAAATTCAATGAGATTATCCTATATGAACAACTTGCTTATGAATAACTTGTTGCTTATGTCTAGAAAATAGCCCTTAAAATCTACCAAGAAGATAAAATCCACAGACAGTTAGTCAAAGTAAGAGCCTTTAACCACAGAGAGTTAGGATCTTCCTATGAACAATTTAGTTTTACCTATTCAAAAACCTACAAACCTAAGAATAGGCATAAGGAAAAATAGATAGAAGCCAACCTAAGCCCTCCCAAATCTACAAGAGTAAAACCACTGGTAAGGTTTTCAGAAGAACACCTAGGTACAATGCTCCACCAAATATAGACAAATGATTAGTTTGTTTTAGATGTAATAGGCCAGGTCACATAGCCAAATACTATAGATTAAATAAAAAATTTAGAAAACTTAAACTTGATGAGCCAACACTCAATCAAATAAGCAATTTATTTGTTGAAACATTTTTAGAAGATTCTTCTCTTGAAGACGAAAAGCAAGTTCAAGAAAATAATCAAATCCAAGAAGATAATAGCTGCTCTTTTTTAGAATTTGAAGAATCAATATCATCTAAAAGTCAAAATACTTTAAATGTTCTTTCTGCAAAACAAGTTTTTTTTAATGTCATCGATAAACTACCTGACGGTGATGAAAAAAAACATTATCTGCAAAAGTTCAAAAAGACTCTTGAAAAACCATCAACTTCTTCAAAACAACCTGTTTTAAATAACTACAATTTCAAAAATATTTTAAAAATATTGAACTCAAAAAAGTATAAATCTGTTACCTTATAGGATTTACAATTTGAAGTAAATCTTTTGAAAAAAAATAAGTAAAAGTTTTAAAAACCCAACAAAATAGTTTTCATCAAATGCTTTCTAATTTTCAAAAGGGAAAAAATAAGGTTGAAAATGAAGATGAAAGCATCAATGGAGATGATGTTTTCAAACTAACTTCTTCCTTAAAGATTCAAAAGTAGTGCATCCCTGTAGAACTCACTGTTAAAAATGGGTTTACAATTAAGACCGTAGCCTTATTTGATACAAGAGTTAACCTTAATTGTATCTAACAAGGGTTAGTATTTACAAAATATTTTGACAAAACCAAACAAGGTCTTAGATCTATTAATAGATCTAGATTTCAAATCTAGTTTAAACTTTCAAATGTTATTTTGAAAATTGATTTTCATAAAATTAACACAGGCTTCTTGTTAGTTAAGGATATAACTAGCAAAATAATCTTAGGTTCTCATTTTATTCAACAAATAATGCCTTTTCAATATTTGTTGAAAGGATAGAAATAGAGAAATTAGGACAAAAAATAGTATTTGAATTTCTCAAAAAACTTGTTTTCAAAAACCTCAATTTGATTGAAAATAAAATAAATCAAATAAAATGTCTTAATGATCCATTGGCCTATAAGATTATAGAGACTAATGCTTCAGATCTAATATAGTAGCATCCTAAAACAAATTCCTTCTTTTTACTAGAGATGGATTTTCCAATAGAAAACTTACAAGCCCTTGTAAGATAAATTCAAAAACCTTTAGCCTTGCTTACCAAAAAATCTTAGACAAATATTGCTGAGGAAGAAAGCAATGAAAATAAACCCCTCTTTATCACTAAAGTTAAATTAAACCAAATTATAGAAGAAAAATCCAAATAGATGACCAAAGTCAGATCATCTTCAAAAGCCTTTACCAATCTTGATCCTCAACCAATAAAAAAACAAGCCAAATACTTTCCAAAATCTGGGAAAGAAAAAATCATTCAAATGGAATCTGAAAATTTAGATCCAATTTTCGCTTACTATTTCCTCTTCACTTTCCCCGGAGCTCACTCTAGAAAATTTGTAAGCTTTCTTTTAAATTAATAAAGTTCTGTATTTATTTTGCATATTGTAGTCATGCTATGTTCCTTATTCCATCTCTAGTTATTTTAATATTATATATATTTATTACTAATCATAGGTTATATTTGATATTATTATACTTTCAATTAAAGCTTTTGAAGAAAACAAATATTATTCATACCTACTCATATAATTGAATTGTAATCATGTCACGACCCAATTCATTGACTATGAACTACGTGAATATCAATCTCTTATTGATATCACTAACCTCTAACTTGTTTCTATTTTTTATTCCTGTTCATACTTATATCAAAATTTCTAATCATATCTAATTTAAAAAAAAAAAAGGAAGACACATTGAGATATAAACATAATTTATATAATTTACAAAGTATTGTCCAAATAAAGCACATACTATCAGAAACATCATTATTAGTAATTTTATAGCAAGTTTTTTTAAAAAAAATTATCTAAGAACCAAAATATAATTATATATATTTGTCCAAAAATATTAATTTGATGGAATTAAATTGAATTCAAGTATAGTATATCGATTTATAGTTTCAATAAATTTTGTAGCAATTAAAATTACATTTTAGCAAATAATAACTTTTAATTATGCAATGAAGTCTCCTACAATCAATTACCTTCCATGAGACAAATGACTTATAATATCCTTCCTAAAAAATGCCATGCTTCAACAAATGAAGCCCAATGGCCTCTTCACTTAGTGACGCATGACGGGAATGCCAAACTAAGTTTTTCTATTTTATAGATAATACATAATATTATAATAATGGAAAAAACAACTTCTTCTTTAAAATAATGGATATTATTTTTTGCCACACTTCTTATATATATAACATTGAACAAATAAAATATTTTCTATTATCTTGATATTTTATAACTATAAATACAAATAAAATAAAAGGAAAAAATACATTTTACCTATCTATGGTATAACTTCAATTTTAATTTATTCACTCGTAGTTTAAAGTATTATAAAGAAGTAATATTTGGTTTGCATTGTTAACATTTTATTCATCTATATTAATTTTTCATCCAATTCTAACAAGTTTGGTTACATACCAATCATATATTTCCTAATTAGATCTAATGTGATCATACTTGCACCTTATCTTTTCCAATTTTTTTTTTTTTGCTTAAATCTAAAGGCAAAGAAATTTTGTAGAAATCAAAGATAAATTTTTGTTTAAAATTTTCAGATTTAAGCAAAAGAAAAAATTGGAAACAATAAAGTGAAATTAGGATTGACTAGAAAATACGTGACTTATGTGTAACAAAATTCGTTATATTTAAAAGTTGACAAAATATTAATGATACAAATTATATATTATTTTTTTGTGATACTTTAAAGTATGAATAGATAAATTAAAATTAGTATCATATAACAAATAACTAAAGTATTTTTTCCTAAATAAAATTATTATTATGAAGTTTTTCGTGGGCACACTTGAAATGATTAGAGTCATAAGAGGCTTAGCTTGTGCTGTAAAAGCCAGTGGTCCAGCGTCTCGGACTTGAGAACTTTATATTTAATTAAGCATGCTTTCATGGTGTTTCTCAAATTGCACATGCATACACTAAGCCGAGATAATCATTAATCAGCAAACACAGAAAACCAGAAGGAAAGTTGAAAGACACAGAAAAAGAGAGATCGTCAACAAAGTTAGAGGTAGCAGATGGTGTTAGTCACAAGCTATACTTATCTCTCAATTGAGTTCAGCTCAACTTCTCAACTAGAATAATAACAACTACTTTTGAGACTAAAATGTACATAAATAAGTTGTTTAAGAGAACAAAATTTCTCTTTAGAGAGAGACCCAAAAAAGTAATGAGTAAAATTTTAACTGAAAATATAATTTAAAAATAATTAAATTACAAAATAAATAGAAATATTATGATTATTCATATAATATTACTATTAGAAATATTAAGTTGGGAAACAAGGTTTCCCATGTTTGGTAGCCTTTTTCTAAAAAAACATTCCCAGGAAACTAGGATTCCCAGGAATCAATTTTGTCAAGTTTTTGTC
>JANHAO010019105.1:0-13355 GCA_026873985.1 Saraca asoca
TTCTGCACTTTCAACTTGGTCTTTTTATATCTTCTTCCTTGGTTCCTCTTGACTTAAGTGTGCTTCATTCTTCATCTTTTTATTGATCCTTAGAGCTCCTTTTCACCATCCTGAAATACAAAAACAAACTAAAGCAGCACCAAGCACTAAACAAACAAAACTAAGGGAAAAGTTAAACAAAAACCACAAATTAATAACTATTTAAGAGGTGATGATCGTCATTTTTATATGTACATTTTTCACTTATCAATTTCCTTCCATACAATGCCTCAAAAGGATCCATCTAAATAATAGAGTGTTAGTTGTTGTTATAAGCAAATTTGATCAAAGGCAAGTATCTCTCCTAGCTACCATCAAATTCTAGCACACAAGCCTGAGACATATCTTCCAAAACTTGAATGATCCTTTTGGATTGACCATCCATTTGTGGGTGAAAAGTTATGCTGAAATGAAGTTGTGACCCTAATGTCTCTTGTAAAGATCTCTAGAATTGAAAGGTGAACTGAATACCTCAATTGAGTATAATTGATAATGAAACCCATGCAAAGACAGAGATCCATGACCATACTAAGAGGTTGAATAAGTTGTCTTCACTGGAAGAAAATGAGTACTCTTAGTCAAAAGATCAACAATCACCCAAATGGAGTCATACCTCTTGGAGTCCTTGGCAGCCCAATAAGAAGTCCATAGTTATTCTTTCCCACTTTCACTTGGGAATCTCTATATTCTGGTGTAGGCCTACGGCCCTTTGGTGTTTGACTTTCACTTGTTGGCACATGAGACATCGGGAAACAAATTATGTTATGTCTCACTTCATTCTTTCTTACTAATAACCCATCTTAAGATTCTGATATATCTTATTACTACTAGGATGCATAGCATAAGAAGATGAACGAGCCATTTGCATAACTCGTCGTCATAAATCAAAAACTCCTAGCACCATACGTGACCATGGTAAACTAAGGCTCCATTACTATCTTTTGCCAAACCAAAATTTGGTTCCGTCTCTTTTTTGTCCGATAACCTATTTATGTTTGCATCTTGAGCCTGAGCAGCCATGATTTGATCAATTAAGGAAAACTGCACTTGTATGTAAGCCATGAATATTCTAGCTTTTGCTATGTGCAACTGAGTTCCACTGGCTTCTACCTCATGCATCTCTTGAATGATTAGCCTCTGAGGAACCTTAATGTGAGCAAGGCTTTTGATAGACTTTCTAATCAAAGCATCAGCTACCATATTAGCCTTGCCTGCATGTTACAAAATAGTGCAGTCATAATCTTTTACCAGTTCCATCCAATGATGTTACCTCAAATTCAGGTCTTTCTACTCAAAGATATACTTTAGGCTCTTGTGGTTAGTGTAAATTTCACATTTCCCGCTATATAGATAATAATGCCAAATCTTCATAGTAAACACCACTACAGCCATCTCTAGATCATTAGTGAGATAGTTCTACTTATGCTTCTTGAGTTACCTTGATGCATAGGCTATGACTTTGCCTTACTGCATCAAAACACACCCAAAACCAATTCTAGAGGCATCATAATATATGGCATAATTACCACCACTGGTAGGTAAGGCTAGTATTGGCATTGTAGTCAAGCACTCCATAAGTTATTGGAAGCTTGCTTCATATGAATCTGATCATTCAAATTTAGTGTGCTTTTGAGTTAACTTGGTCAATAAAGCTAAGATACAAGAGAAATCCTTCACAAAGCAGTGGTAATACCTAGCTAAACCTAAGAAACTATGAATCTCTATCACTGAGGTGGGTTTAGGCCAGTTTGGACCTACTTCTACCTTTTTGGGATCCATACTAATACCTTCTTTCGAAACCACATGTCCCATATGAACACCAAGTCAGCCTCACATCCTTTTTTAATCATTTTGCTAACACATAGGGTAGAAATTAAATTAACAAGAACATCACCCTTGTCTCTTTAGAATACAAGGACCTTTCTATCTAGTATAAGGAAGCTGATTAGCTTATTATGATAATCAACACATGCATGATGTGTTGATAACCAATCCATACTTAAAATGATATTAAAATCTATCATGTCTAATACAATCAAGTTGGCAGGCAAAATTGAAATCCATAAACATTGATCATGCAAGAAGAAATCATATCATAGGTTGTTAATGTCTAACTCAGAGGAGTAGATACCAACAATCATGATCCTAAAAGTAGTCGAGGTCTCATAAGCTGCATAGTTAAATAAGTGGACATAAAGGAATGGGTTGCATCCAAATCAAATAATACATAAGCTGAAATAGAATCCACTGTTAAGGTACCTTTGACCACAACATCAGAGGCCTCAGCATCCTGCCTCATTAGGGTAAATACTCTCGTAGTGGCTCTCTAACCGCTGCCATAGCCTCTACTAGCAGAACTCTTACCTCCCCCTTTAGTAGCAGAATTCAACACTAGGGCCCTTATGGGTGGTGCAAATCGAGATGGAGCACTGTCAAATGCACTTGTGGCTCTAATGCCACTAGTAGAATAGAAGAGTAGGGGTAGTCTCTCACTAAGTGTTCTATCTGACCACATCCATAACATGTTCTAGTTCCTTGCCTGTAAATCCTAGAATGAATTCTTTCACAAAATTGACACGGAGCTAAAATAGGTCAACTAAAACTAGATCCCTTAGGAAAGCAATAATTAGATGCAGTAGCACTTGTGGGCCTTTTACCTTGAGTACCCATATTTAGATATTGTAAGGAAATGGGTACCTCAAGTCTCCAAGAGGAATGTGCAGTAGAAGTTATAGATGATTGTCCTTTGAATTCTCCACTAGTGCTCTAAGTTTTAAACCTCTTTCTTGAACTGTCTGATCCTTATTCTTACTTCCAGTTCAATAGCCCGGTTGTATACTTGTTCATATGTAATGTCTTCAATGAATTGGATGACATTGAAATAACAATCATTAAGATCACTAACAAATTTCTTGGCTTTATCTTGTTCTATAGAGATCATATGTCTAGCAAACTGGGAAAGGTGGAAAAACTGAGTGGCATACTCAAAAACTGTTAGTCCCCTTTGTCTTAGGTTTTGGAATTCCTGTAATTTAGCATAACTTTATCCTTAAGGAAAAAACTATTGCAAGAAGGCTATACATAACATTTCCTAAGTATTTACTTTGTCTCTTATAAACTGATGGTTGCAACTGCTGAACTATCTAATTAAAACTCAACCAGCTGTATGCAAATATCCTCTGAATACCTTAAAAATTACCATAAATGCTTAATCTGATTTAAAAATTTAAGAGGATCCAAGGCTAACTCGATACTCGAATATCTTGGAGACTGGAGCTTTTGAAATTCTCTCAAATAATTTTGAAAGTTCGTGGCAGTTGGTGGGGTAAAAGGTGGAGAAGGTGGATGCATTTGAATTTCTGGCCTCTCTTCTTGCCTTTACACTTCATGTTGAGTCAATCTATCTATAAATTTACTTATGACTCTTTAAATCTATAGCCCACGCTGGGGCATTTGAACCAAAAGGGCCAGCTGAAGCTCTAAGGGTGAAAGAAGCTTTTGATTCAAGTTGGGAACTTTCTGGCTGCACCTCTTCTCATGCACATTGCCTTAGCCTTTAACATAGCCTTAGCCTCTTGGTTTGCCTTAGCCTCAAGGTAATGACTAAGAAGAAGATGGCTTATAGGAGGCTTCCTCGAACGCTTCTTCAAAATAGCATCCAAGTTGAGCCAATGGTCGAGTTCTGGGTGTCATTGTCCTATTATCAAAGAAGAAAATTTGTTTAGGAAAAATTCAATACACTCACACACATAGGATTGAAATATTTAGGTAATGTGGAGATTATCAATATATTCATAGTGTGGGCATTAGCATATCCTTATTCATGTGTTATGCTTCCAGACACACTAACAAAAACTTGGATGCCTATCCCAATTTAACAATTGGAGACCCCTAATCATGCACTGAAACCCTAGAACATGCTTTGATACTAACTTTGTCATACCCCGATCCACAGAACGTGACTGGCTAGAAAGTCATCATTAGGAAGCCCATTACAAGCCTCACAAATGCAATAACATATCAAGGATCCACAGTTTCATCTATGCATAACCAATTATATACATGTCAAATTCTACTAAAAATTTGGTAGAGTTTCTCTATTTTTTGGACATCCAAGCACTAGGCCTATACAATAGACAAGGGTTCACACACATAACAACCTGTACAATAATACAACAAAATATAGTGGCCTAGATTACACAATTTATATCCTACTGAACATCCAACAATCAAAACACATGTATACACAATCCTATCAACTGCCATAACTTTTCACCATTATTATACCTTTAATCTCCATGGGTGGTGGTCTACTTGATCAATAAGCAATTCATGAATTAATGTAAGGTGGAGGGACTTTGGGTGTATCCTCAGGCTCTGAAAAAATATATAGAAGATAGGATGAGTTTCATTGAAACTCAGTGAGTAAATAATCCCATAAAATTATAACTTTATTTATAATTTCACATTTGAAATCTAAAGGATAAAATATAAATAGATTCATGAAAATAAACTTACTCGTTCAAAAGCCAATCTCAAAATAGGTTTGAAACTTTTGTCCATTGAGAAAATCAAATATATTAAATACATATTCAATATAACAAAGTGAGCCATAAAGTAAGATATCATGTAAACATAAGAGAAATTCAATAAAACTTTCTAACATCCAATTATATTCACGTAGTGAAATACTCAACTAGAATCCGAAAGAACAATTCCTAAAGATAACCATATCATTGTAAACATCACCTTAATCTATCCAATATGCATACGAATATTCATATATTCACAGCCCACCCTTATTTCTCCATCACAATGAGGCCACAATCTATCCAATACACATGCAAATATTCATATATTCATAGCCTACCCTTCCTTATTTCTCCATCACAACATTGGCACAATCTATCCAATATGCATGTGAATATTCATATATTCACAACCCACCCTTATTTCTTGATCACAAAATTTAGCCACAAGTGCACTTAAGGGTTACTAATGAATTTTTAATATATCAAATTAATAAATCATTTGAAATATTATGCCACCAAATTTTCCCCCCAATAAAGGACATTCTATCTATATCTCAATATTGATAATTCAATCATAGTATATAATATGAAACCTTTGAATCGTAAGTAATAATTATTATAAAATGCCTGAATACACTAAATTATTTTCATATTTAATCATTGTAAAGCAAAATAAAATCTCTAGTACCAACCACATAAACCAAGAATAAAAACATAATTTCATCATGTTAAATTAATTTCTATATATATATACAACATATGTTAGGCTTTTGAAATAAGACACATAGTAAAATCCCATTATTTCACAAATCATAATAACTCATCTCATAAAATTATCTCATACTATGTATGGGAGATATTGAAAGAGTAGGATTATTTACTCACCTTAGACACTCCTTAGAAGCTAGATCAACTAACGAGAACAATCGGATCACTCAACCTAATTGGATATAATTAACATCAAAATTAATAATTGAACTTAAGATTAAAGTCCTCTAAACAAAATCCTATAACGGAGTCACCTACTTAAATTTTCAGCTGGATATCCAAAAATTGGACTTTGGTGTACTCAGTTCTTTCATGGAAATATTATTAAAGCAAAACAAGAAGAAAATATCAATTTTTCACAATTTTAAACAGCATAATGTCTTGGAAATTTAATGTAAAGTTGCTATAAAATAAATTCGATAATTTAGGAACACTCACTGGAGTCTGAAGTGTTGGTGAGACCAGTGGCAAGCTCAGCTAGGGTTCAGCTAAGTAGCATCGAAGAGGAGGAAGCTGTTACTGTGAGCTACCAAGAAGAAGGGTCACCAAAGAAGAGAGGAAGAAGAGTTGATGGTGACTGGAGCAATTGGATGGCAATGGCAAGCCAAAATGCAAAAGATCACAGATGAAGCAGAGGAAGAGGACGTAGGGGAAAGCTTCTATTAGATGCAACACATGAAGGAAAGAGGGGAATGGTTGGGAAAAATATACTTAAAAGAAAATGGGGAAATTTACACTTTAACCCCATTAAGTTTTATCTACCTTCAAAAAGGTCATTCTAAAAAGAAGAAAAATTACATTACAACCCTAACAAAAATTTGAAAAATATCACTTCAGCCCCTCAACATATATTTTCTATATTTTGTTATTAGGTATTATATTAAGACTCAAGTAAGAAATATGGAGGTGGGTTATTTAACCATGTCTTGAACTCTTGAGATATTCTGCTTAAATAGATGTTAAGGAGCTTCAAAAGTTCAAATTTTTCTTCAACTTGATTTTGACATGCACCAAACAATCTTTAATTTCTTGAAGCATCTTGAACAATATTTTGAAATGTGCTAATAACCTCTTGAATAGGGTTTGAGCATCTTGAACAATAATTGAATTGACTGATAATTTATTGAATAGTTATTGAGTTGACTATAAGAATTTTGAATAGGATCTTGTCTTGGAATCTTTTGATAGTGGATTGCTATCTATCTGTGTCTTGAATTTTTGAATAGAGAACACATTCTCTAGAATTATTGAATCTAGCTAAGGTTTATTTCTTGGTAATCATCCTCATTTTGTTGGAAGGATGAATGAAGTTTTTTTGTATTGGAATATCTTTCTTCATCACTATCTTTCTGTCATAATGTCTCCAGTAATTTTTTCTTGAATTCTTGCTTTAAAGAGGCACCCTGCTAATTGTTAAAAGTGCTTGCTTTTGGACATAAGGAAATTTGTATGCTCTTGAGGTGGTGCTTTCATTTGAGGATTATGGGTGAGATATCTATTGACTGATTGACAATTAGCAAATTCTATTTTGAATTTTGTCCACCATTTAACTCTGAATATTTTGACTAGGCTATAAGGACAAGGTTCTTGATATTTTTTGAGGAAAAATTAATCCCAACAAAGTATCTAGGCAATTTTGAAGTTAATACAAAAATATTAAAATTTATCAATATTTTGAGTTACTTTTGAGGAATATAAATCAAAGCTCTCTTGTATTTTGACATAAAAATTCAAGTTGTGGGTCTATAAATTTTGAACCATTCAACAAACCAAGCAGAAGGATCTTTTGAACATACAAAAGTAAATTGAATAAACTAGGAATGTGCAAAGTTATTGTAAGACAAAATATTGAACCAAATTTGCTTATAATCTTCATAATCGAAAGACTTTAGTTGGAAAAAGACTTAAAAAATTTTATGGGTGTATGGAGATAATCTCCAGTCTTTAGCAGTTAAAACTCTAATGGTTTTGATTGTGTAATAGGCCACCTTTTAAGGATTAGATGGATTTGCCTTGTATTCTAATTCTATTGACTAAGTTTGAAGAAAGATGAGTTCATAGAATTCTCTTGTCTTCCTAAAGTCTTCTGGACTATAGTGCCAATTTTTAGGTAGAACATTTTTGGCACAGTCATAAGAAATTTCAATCTTTTGATGGTTTTCTATGGTTAGAATAGGGATTTTGATGTCTTTGGTGGCATATCCAGTTTCTTGAGAGTATACGGGTTTAGTCAAAGGGGTATTATGAGAAGATGGGCTAATTAAGGAGGTTGCTACCTCATGGTGATTTCTTGGAGGTTGTGGAATTATTTTAAGAGTATTTAATCTATTTTGAGTGGGTAAAAGGGTGGATCCTATTGATGGTTTGATTATTGAAGATCTGCGTTGATTAGGAGAAGCAGGAGGTTTCATATCATATTCAACTATGGTTCTTATGGCGGAAGGAGTGGACTTACTCACTTTGAAAAGTTGTTGTGCTTAATGAATGATTTTGAAAAGTATGAAGCATGCATCTATATTTATAGAAGAGAAAATGATAATTTTTGAAAATGTAAAATAACTTTTGAAATGATTTAGAATTATCTTTTATTTTTAAGAGCCTGTTAGAGAGCAGATACATATCTCTCCCCATTCTTGAGAACATCTATTATTGTCCTTTTCTAGGTTAGACTGAGTTTCTTCTTGATGCACTAATTCTTCTTCTTAATCTTGAGAATACCCAGATTTGGTTATTGAATTTATTAATAAATCTTGAATTTGAACTTTTAATCCATCATCTACATTTATAACAAACTACATTTTGACTAGTACTTCTAAATCTTCTAACTTTTTGAGTGTTTTGTGGTGTCTTTTGATCTTTTTTAGAAAAATATTGAAAATTATTCTTGCTTGAAAATATTTTTAAAGATTGATTCTTACTTAGCTTATATTGTCTTTTTCTCCTAGTTGAAGGTGCTTCTATTATTGGTTCATAGTCATACTATTGAAAAAAAGTACCTAATTCCTTTTTATTTATTTTGGCTTCATTTTTTTATTTTAGCTTTTATCTTTAAATTAATACATAAGGCTAAACCTTATTGATTAATTATATTGATTAACTAACCATATGTCAATTGATTCCAAGGGACATCTCCATTATTTTCTCTTCTTAAGCTTTCTCTAACTTTTTAAGAAAAATGTTTTAAAAGACCAACTATAAACTTTTCTTTCTAATAAGCTAAGTCACAGTCTAGTCTCATGAATGCTCTTGATAAAAATATATCCTTATACCATCTAAAATATGTTAAGTGGCGACATTTGAGATTTAATAGAGCATTTGAGGCTCTATTGGATTTGGGTTTCCTATAAATTGCTTAGTTATTCCTTCTATTAAGGTATTGATAGCATTTGGAATTTGAGTTACTTGTCCATTTACTACTTTAGGTTTTATTGCTAAAAATAATGTTGTTTTTCTTCTTGTAGAACCAAATAATCTAACCAACCTTTTAATTAACCAAATAATCTAGCAATTAATAGATTAGCAGTTTCTTTATCACTATTCCCTTTGATCTTGTAAGCTATGACAACCATTGCCATGTTTTTTAAAGTATTGATAATTTTATATTTACTTTTGCCATTTATATTCCACTCTTCAACTCTTTAACAATCATCATTGTTTTCCCAGTATTGATTTCTTTCTTCATATTGAATATCTGGAGGGGTAAGCCTGGGATAATAATTCCAAGTATGGAAGTTTTGATGTAACTTTTGACCTTGTTTTGAAGGGTTATAAGTGTGACCTAATTTATTGATTTGATTTTCTAAAAATTGAATTTCTATTTGATTTATATTATCTTTTGAAATTGTGTTGACACCTTTTGTGTTTTTCTCACTAATTATTAAATTTTTGAATGTTAAGGTTTGTATTCTACTTGTGATTTCCTTAAACAGTTCTTCATTGCTGAATTTTCCTATTTTGAAAATTTTTAATTCATTTTAGGGTAACAAGAAAGTTTTAAAGATGAGTTATTCTAATTTTGATTTATCTAGTTTTTGAGGATATACATGATTTGTAATCATTCCTATTGAAGTTTTTATATTATCTAATTGAGTGACTATAGCCTGAAGTATTTAATTTGAATAACTATTTTGGTGCTAAATATTTTTTATTTGCTTTAAATTTAAATTTTCTTTGCATTCTTCTTTATTTAGTCTTATCTTGAAAAAGAAAACTACTATGGTTGTTTCAAGATGAGAGAATTTTATTTCCTCTAATGGAAGGTGATTTCCTATTACTACCTTGTTGATGTTTCCCAATTTTGATTAGATCTTCTTACCATATTTAAAGATTTTTTGTCCTCTTGATCTATTTGGTTACTACTGACAAAGTTACTATCCATATTGTCAACATCCATCTTTATTTTGAATTATTATTCCCTATGAATAACTCTTTTGATTCTCTATCACCTATATGACTAGAGTTGCTTAAGGATAATAGGTTTTTCTTTTGAATAAGACTTTGAGTTTGTTGTAAGTAATTTTTTGACATATCAACTTTCTTTTGATAACAATTTTTGAAATCTTGTAGAAATTTTGAAGGTCTTATTAAAGGTTTCTTAATATCATTATCTAAACAAAAATCTTCTTCGAACCATTTGAAAAAATAAATATGTAATTCTAATTTTTCTATTGTTTGATAATATAGTTTTTTGTAATTACCTAAAGCTTCTTTTGAAAAGGTTGAAAAATACCATTTCTTTTTTCTTTGTTTTCTTCATATAAAAATTCTTGAATAAGATATTCTTTGTTTAAAACAAATTTTCTTTTGATTATATTGAGTTGCCAAGAAAGAGGAAGGGTTATTGATACTAGAGCCATAGGGTCTATGCTTAAGACTCTAGTATCAAAATATGATTACAAGTATTAAGAATGTTGAAACATACCATTTTCTTTTTTCTTTATTTTCTTCCAAAGTAAACGCTTACCTAACAGAGTTTTTATTGATAATAAATTCTTCTCTAACTTTTGATTGTTAATTATTTCTAAAATTTGTTCTAAATTTTCTTGATTAAAAGTTTTATGAGTTGAAATCTTATGATTTTGACTTCAAAATAAGATTGAGGTTATGCCCATTGGTACTTCTTTCACGGTTTCGAGGGTTGATTCTAGATTGATAAAGCCATGACAATTAATTAGTGAGTACTAATTTTTGCTGAAAAGGTTTAATTGATTACTTAAGCTTTGGGAAATTTTGATTAATTAATCTAGCTTTGGTTTTCTAATAAGGTTTATTGACTACTCTAGTTTTGATTTTCTAGATAGGTTTGTTGTTTACTCTATGTTTTTTAGTTGTTTCTCCAAGGCTTTTTGCTCTTGTACAGAATCATCCAACATTATAGAGACCTTGCCCTCAATTCACCTCTTCCTAAGCATCAAAATAGGCTAACAACTACTGCTCTTAAGGTTAGTACACTATGCATTGAAGGGGCTTTGGCCATACCTATTGCCTAAGCATCTTTGTAGCTTGTTTTGGCCACTGTGCTTAGCTATAAAGAAAAAGTACTTGTCAATTTGTAGTTACCTTTTTATGTGCATTAATTTGGACATTTTCATATGTAATTATTTAATATGGCTAACATTTGTAGACTTATATAGTGATATGATGATATAACAATGAAGAGTCATTCATTAAAATGATAAATTTTTTAAATTTGAAATAAATAAACAAATACAAGGGAATCCAACTTGCCATCCTATGTGGCTAAAAGTGGCTCTACGTGCCTACATGGATTTTTTCTTTTCTTTTTCCATTCTTTTTCTCTCTCTCCCTTGTTTTCCATTTTCATGAAGTGTCTCCTCTTCTAAACCTATAGCACAAACAGTGGCATCAAATTAATCCATAAACCACCACTTTCACCCACCATTTTTCTGCAAGACTAAAACATTCTTCTTTGATTAAATAAAAAAATTAACGTAATTACAAGAACTGGGTTGATACTTCTTGGATTTAATGAAAGTGTTAAGCAAAAGGTTTGAACAATTTGAATTAACATAGGTGTTAGGTCCTAGAACTAAGAAAACTATTGCAGAAAAACACGAATCTTGCCCTTTAGATCATTGGACCTATTTTTGGATTCTTTTATTGTAGTTGCATAAGTATAATGGTTTCTTTGATAGATTCAAGAGAAAGATGATAAAGATAAATATTGCAGTAGATTTGTTTAAGAAATCAACAATATAGTAGAAATAATATGTAATAATGATAGAATATCAAGGTTGCAGAAAGCAAAAAATAATCAGGAAACATCTGAATTTTTAAAGTGGTTTAACTTAAATTGAAACTATAATTCTAGTATACTCCACTTGATTTTTCATCAATCAAAAGACCTCTTCAATTAAAAGAAAACATTAGGATTTTACTGGGCTCCTGAATTGCCAGTTTTACAACAAGACTTTATAGGCTTTTTGCTAACCTAGAAGAATTAAACTGGGCTCTTCCAAACCTAAACACACACACAAGATTTAAATGGGAATCTCGCCAACCTAGAAGACTTAAACTGGGCTCTTCCAAACCTAGAAACTAGATTTCTAATACCAAAAATCTAAAAGAAAATAATAAAGAAAAAGGTAGGAGCATAAAACCAGAGTTGAGATGAAAATCTCAAACATAACTATGTGAATCTTCAATAAGAAAACTCTAGGATTTTTGAATCAATCTAAATAAAAAATGTAGAGGTAGAAGAGATGAGAGAATAGTTTTTCACACTTGAATGATGAAGAAAAAAGGTGAAAGATTATTTATATAGAAAAGGTAGTTGGGCTATTGTAACTGCTATAACCATCTATAACAGAATAACTAATTTTTAGTTATTACATCAATTACAACATCAATTCAAGATGGTTATAACTAATACATCAATATGGTAATCGAAGTACAGTATGTTATTCATAGTCTGCGCATCAATTATAGCATCGATTTAGGTAGTTTTCCCTACCTTCAATAAAACAATTTTTCAAGTCTGTTCTTCACGCATCAATGTGGGCATCAATTATAATATGAATTTTTCATAAGTTCTTCAATGCATCAATGTGTACATCAATTCATGAAGTAAAAAAATAGTTTTTTATAGCTTCTTCAAGTGGTTTAAAAACTACCTTATTTTGAAAAACATTTTAAGAAAATTAATTGGAGCTAAATTGTGAAAAAATCACTTACAAAAGATCTTATAAAAATCAAAATAAAATCCTAAATCTAATGTAGATCTTTTGTAGAATCTTGAACTTTGAACCTGCAAACATTCAGCAAATATTACAACACATAATCATAATATTATATGATCAAAATTATTTTCACCATCAAAATAAAAGATAGTCTAGCTAGCTAGGCTAACAATCTCCCCCTTTTTTATGGTGACAAACAATTTTATATGAGGATCAACGTTTATCAAAAAAATTAATTTGAAAAGTTATGTAAAAATTTTATTAACTCTTATAAGCTCCTCCTTTCATATATCTTCCTTTTTAAAAAAAAAAATTTAAAGTTCATCTAAAGTCAAGCTTATAGCTTTCTCTCGCCCTTTTGGCACATCAAAAAATCAAAAGTATCTTATAAAAAAAATAAAAAATTCAAATCATATAATGGGGTAAAGAGAATAAGGGAATTTTTTTTATTTTACTCCCCCTGAAATAATGATTAATTCAAAACACATTTTATCTCAAAAACTCAAAAAATGTACCTAAAAAATATTGAAAAATAAGTTTTTGCAAAAATAAACACAAAAGCATATAAAGAAAAAATATGGAGACAGGGGGTTCAAACTTTTTGTGATGAAAGCAACTATTTTTCATCATCAAGAGTTGCTTCAGATTCTTCTTCACATATCTATAAAATGAAACTATACTTGTATTTGTGGTATCCAATGATTTCTGGATCCATAATGGTTAGTAAACATTGAGAGATAACACTTTGGTAACCATACAAGCTTTTCATTTTGTTTCAGCAAATATGTTCCATTTTTATAGGGGTAGTACCTGATGT
>JANHAO010019106.1:0-13345 GCA_026873985.1 Saraca asoca
CCATTCTTTTCCTTTTAGCTTACCTTGCAATGAATATTCCATTGTTAAACCCCTTGAGCCATTTAACCTTTCTTCTTAACCCTTCTTCTTAACCAAGTGTAGGGGGAATGTGCTATAAAAAGGCAAGGTGAGACTCTTGGGAACGTGCTAAAAGAGAAGTTAAAAGGTAAAGTGTGACTCATGATATTGGTCATGAAAAGAAAAGAAAACAATAGGAGAAGAGTGCTGAAAAGAAGTGAAAATGCAGAAACCAGAAAATTCTACATAATCATCCATAAATTCTGCATAAATTTATAGAAATAAAAAAAAAATGAGAAAAAGAAAAAGAGGTGGAATCTACACCAAAAAACCAGAAATTTCTGTATAATTATACCCCTCTTTGATGTTGAATTGTCATATCCACAGCATTCCCTCCCTTTCCTTTCTTTTCCCTTTGGCCACATTATGACCTTGTGAAGTCCTTATGATTTGTGCTATGCATGTGATTTAAGTAGTGGAGATTAGATGATAAGCAAGCTTATGATAGTGCATTTCCATGGAATTAATTTGAGAGAAATACTTGCCTATCCTAAACACAATGAGAGTTGTGAGGAGAGTTTTCTTATAAAATCTACCAAGTTAATCTATCTTTTGATGAAGTAACTTTGATAATTTGTTTGAGTGTTGTTTTGTAAAGAATGAGCTTTAAGATGCTATATGCCCTAAATTATGCTTGCATCCATCCTTGTTTGTCATAAGATTCTCCTCATTGTTGAAAAATCTCAAGGTCTTTTGAATCTTCTTGTGTTTTGTTTGTGTTTTGCCCAGGAGTGCAAAAGCTAAGTGTGGGGAAATTTGATAACAAAATATTTTACTCATTTAATTGTCCTCTCACTTAGCATTTGAAGGTCCAAAATGACTTACTTTCGGCTATGTTAGTGCATATTTATAATTTTGTGTCAATTGGAATTATTGTAGAAATACTACATAAATTGGCCATTTTGAGCAATTTCTATATTCTGGTCATAACTTGAGATACACTTGTCCAATTAATGTGATTCTTGTCCTGCAGGAAAGCTAAGACATAGCTCTACAAACTGAATCTCACAATTAGCTATCTGAAATTGGAGTTGAAGCCAAGACCAGAATACTATCTTAGGCAGCCTGACCCCTGAACACTTATCATGCAATATTTGGAGTTATAGAAGTCCAATTGAAGTCAAACGAAGTCCAAATGGAAGCTGAGACATAAGGCCACATTTCTTATGAAGACTTCCTGAGCTGAATAGATCATTATGGGCATAAAAAATGAGTTATAACAAGGAGGAAAAATTGCTATGAGTTGGGCCTCTGCAGAATTTGGTTTTAAGGCCCCCAATTGGCATAAAGCTTGAGCCCATTAGATCATCCTTACACCAGCGCACACTTAACCAGTTAGAAGTCATTAAGTTAGAAGAAAAACCAAAGAAAGCAGCCTATAAAAAATGCATAACACGCAAGAGTGTGGCAGCAAGCAACCAGACTGCACCATAATCATTGCCTATTCACCTACCAACAGATGCCTTCTCTTGGCCCGGGCAAAGTCTTTTTGTTTAGGCTTTTTAGTTCAGTTTTTCAAGTAATTTTTAGTTTAATTTTTCAGCAGTAGAGTAGAATGTTTTTCCTTCCTTTTCTTTGTATTTGCTGCCTTCCATGGAAGGCTGAGTTTGTAATCAATCCAAGGGTTGACAAAACTTGAAAATTAATATGGAGATCTTATTACTTCATTTTGTATTCAAATTGCTGGTCATTTCTCTCTTTTCCTCTTTTTTTTTATTGTGATATTTGAGTTGAATAGATCCATTTCATTTAGATGTTAATATGATTATTGAGATTTTGATAATCACTTGTAGAAAATGATAGGAAAACAAAGCAATGCATTGAGATTTTGATGAATTGTTTGTGGTTGAGTTCTGCATAAGACTCATTAATCATTTCAAGGATTCTTGTTATAATTATTAACAATTAAATGAATACTTAGTGATTAAGGATGCATTAATCTCAAGTTTGGTTGATTCCATTAGGCTGGTTAGTTTATTTATTATTGTTGTAGTTTCTACATGTTCATGTTAGTTGTAGTTTAGTTACTACCAACCCCCCTTATTTCTAGCTCTTAATTTGATTGGTATCATTAGAATGATCTTTGGGTTCGACCCGATGTTTCCATATACTACAAGTAGTTAAGTAACTTATTTTATAAATTTCTAATCTTGAATAGCCTCAACAACTGATTAGAGACCAGACTAGTCTTCATAAGATGTGAAAAACTTCCTTCATTTTCTACAAAATGCCCTAATGGATTCATTAGTTGAGCCCTCCATGTTTCTGATGGTTTGGGTCTTTGGTGGAGTGCTACAAGGTGTGTATGGCCTATTGCAACAATTCCTGAATAAAGGTCCTAGGAAGTTTTGTTATAGCAAGCTCCTATAGATAATTCCTCTCTGAGGGTCTTGGGAAGTTTTATTACCTTTCTCCATATCCTCTCTATTGGTCATACTAAATAATGCAGCTCTTTCACCTTTATTCTTTGGCCTCCTTGCACAGTGAGTTAGGCCTTAAGGGCATTCAAGTTATGGAAGAGACTCTTAGTTTGGGAGGACAACAAGGAAGAGTTGGGGCCATTTGGCTTGCTCGCTGATCTTTCAGCTTGTTAGAATTCAGCCCTTCCTCTTCGGATATACTAGTTGTAGGCTTACTTTAATTTGTACCCTTGAATCTTCACCTAAATTCACCTCACTAAGGTTTTTAATGAAACTTTGCATTATATTCTTACTTTTCCAAGCACGTCATATTGGTTGTTTAGTGGGTCACAACTAGTAGCGTGAACAAGTTCCTACAGACCACAATTTGATAAACATTAGATAAAATAAATGCCTGATAAGTCAATCAGCCTTGGATATCATAGATCAAATTAACATAAATGGGATTCAGCTACTAAATCATGACCTAAAAAGATGTGTTCCATGTTGGATGACCAATCAATCGCATTAGTGTTTCCTGGTTACCAATAAATTTGAGCATCGGAAAGCTTTAGCTGGTAACAAGTTTGAGCACTAGAGTGCCTCAGTAGGTAAGGAGTTTAAGCATCGAAGTGCTTGAGTGCCTAAGTTAGCATGAGATTGGGTGCCCAAGTAGGTTGCATGGATATGCCTCAACTAGCACAAGATTGAGTGCCCAGGTAAGTCACACGGATGTGCCTCAGCTAGCACAAGATTGGGTGCCCAAGTAGGTCACAATGATACACCTCAACTAGCACAATATTGGGTGCCTAGGTAAGTCACATGAATGTGCCTCAGCTAGCACGGGTACTCAGGTAAGTCACACGGATGCACCTCATCTAGCACAAGATTGAGTGCTCAAGTAGGTCACATGGATATGCCTCAGCTAGCACAAAATTAGGAGCTATAGTCTGTTGCTTGCGATTCGTGATCTTACAGGTCATTTTACACATTTTCACTTGCTTAGTCCATAACTCTCGGGTTCCTGCCACTAGTCTATGTGATTGTTTCTATCTTTGGTGAATGTTTTTGCCAAGTTGGCAACAATTTACTGTTGCCATTCATCAAATCATTAGATTATGGGTAGTCTATTGGTTTCCAGATCCAACGGCAAGATAGTGCATGATATAAATTAAGAAAAATCCTTTTCCCCCTTTCATTCACCATTTGAAATCTGAAGCTTTGAAACTCTTCTTTCTTATCTTCTCTATCAAGCCTACATCCGTTCATCATCATCTACTTCAATCAGTACCATTCTGGCCTACTGGCTCAAGGTTCAAGTTTAGACTACCGAGAACCAGCTTTGCATGCATTCCAGTCCTTCTTCCTCAATTGATATGGTAAGTTTTTTTTCTCCAACTTTTGATTTCTGGGTGTCTCTATTTTAATGTTTGTGTGCAATTTACCTACTCATAATTGAAAGAGTCTAGAATGTTAGTTGAGCTTGCTTGCCTATACATTTTTTCCTGTTTGGTCTGGTTTATCTACTTGATTCATTAGTAGAGACTAAGGTTTTTTATTATCATTTCGAGTCCTTCATCCATTTTTTGCCTTCTATCATCCCAACGGTTGAGTCCCTTTGTCTTCTAGAGCTGGGGTCTTAGATGTGGTGACCCAAGGTGTGTATGGCTTGCTGCATAAAAAACTGTTAGACCTAGCTTTTAGACATGGTCTACCTTTAGCGACTTGACCATTCCTTCTTCTTATGTAGATAGTAGCTCAAAAATGCTAGGGTCACATAATGAGGAGTGATGAAGAACCTGACTCTCCAACCCAAAGTGAGAAGCTGTTACGACCCAAAGGTGAAGCAACCTCAAGGAGTGGCAAGGTCACTAGAGAATTCAATGTTCATTCAAACCCTGTTAGAGGCCAAAAGGTCGCTACTTGTTAGCGATCTCTAAATCGCTTGATGTTTAGTCACCACATTTCGATTGTTGGCTTTAACCAGCTTCAGGGCATAATTCAGACATTCTAGCTCCCTAAAGGATGTCACGTTATGGCACTCTCTTCTAATGATTATGCTACTTACCCTTCTCAAGGATTCATGGCCATCAGTCCCCAGCATCTTAGCGCCAGATGTAAGTTCCCTATGCATCCTTACATTATCAATTTATTGAATAAACTGAAACTTTTCCCATTACAGCTTTCCTCAAATTCTAACTCTCAACTGACTTCCTTGGCCCTAGTATATTTGAGGAATAATATCCCACCACCATCTGCCAGGGTTCTTTGCTATCTTTATAGCATTAGGAGCATGGCCCTTTGGATAGGATTTATTATCTTTCTGCTCGGCAAACAAAGCATAAGAAAATTTTGACATAAGGTGACACTAAAAGCAAATCTACCGTGGGAAATTATAAAACCCATTGGTTTTATGTCTGCTGCCCATCTCTACATTATCTTAACAACTTCAGCTTCATTCTTACTCCAGGTGAGCGAGCTGAGGATGTGAGAACTTGATGAGTTATTATATTTATTTCTCTGATTCTAGCACTATTTCATTTTGCAGACAGGGCTGGCAAAAAGCCAACTCTCGAGGTTGAGGAGCTTAAGGTGTTAGAATAGTTTACACATTTGGACAATCTCAAGAACGATTTTAGATTTGATAAGGAGCTCCTATGCTTGCACAAGCTCACCCCAGCCTTGAATATTGAGCTTGCCAAAAAGATTGGAGCTTGTTAAATTAAGGAGGTCAACCTAGCCAACTTTGGAGATTTTGAACACATGATGAAGTTCATCCTCTAAAAGCCACCACCCGATCTTGTAGTGACTTCACTAGCTTCTGACACCGATGTATCCCCTACTATTGTAAATTAGCCTTTAACCTTGGCAATAACACCTTCATAGGAGCTAGTTCCCACCTTGCATCCTGAGGTAGTATCTATAGTTGAGATCACATCCCCCTCCGAGCCCTCTACTAAAAAAATGAAAAAGGGACAAGGGGAAGAAAGTTGTCATTGCCCAACAGCAGGTGGTGCTCGAGATCAAAGTCAAGGAGCAATTAGTTGAGCTCAGCCCAAAGATGAAGGAGTACTTTAACTTCCTCTTAGATAATGTTGACATGATCTTAGGGCCTCGTAATAGGGCCAAGGTACTGGAGTCAGAGGACTTCTTAGCTGAGAGGTTATTGAGCTATGCATTTTGCCATGGCTTGTTGGTAAGTATAGTCCTTTTATCCTAGTTCTTTTGTTTTTTTTGTAACCTAACTTGACTATTTGGCCTTTTAGAACTTGTTGACTATATTAAAGCTAAAGAAGGTGCTCCGAGCTCATGGTGAAGAGAAAGCAAAACTCGGGGAGGACCTGGCTACCATGACTGCTGAGGCACTGAAGTTAAGGGAAAGAGCTAAAGATGCTGAGATAGCTCAAAAGGAAGCTGAGGTTACTCAAAAAGAAGTCAAAGTCGCTTTATCTCATAAAGTGGCAAATCACAAGGTCATCGCGCTGGACATAAGCAAGGCAGTTAATGAGCTGACAAAGATTAAGGGTGAATTGGAGGCAGCAGTGCAACGAGCTGAGGCTATTGAGAAGGAGCTTGAGATGGCCAGGGAGGAGATTACTTTTAGGAAGGAAGAGGTTGCCAAGGTGAAAGCAGAGACAGCCACACTAGTTGCAAGAGTAACAGAGACAGTGGAGTCTGAGACCAGCTCCTCTTTCTTGCACACTCTATGGGAGAGATACCTAAAGATAGACTTCTCCTTCTTTGGTAAGGATGCCATCAAGGGTGTTAAGTGCTTTAAGAGGACTGTGAAGTCCACTATTGAAGCTTCTTCTGCCAAGGGTGATGTTCAAAGAGGGTATGGCTCATTGGTTATGAGGTCGCTAGTGATTGAATGATGAATGATCTGATTGCTCCACTTGTCGACCCTTCACCCCACAAAGGCTCAGCTCTTGAGGATCCAACCCCCTCTGGCCATTATTGCTTGTAATTTTGAATTTCATCCTTGAACTTTGTATTTAATCTCGAGCTTCATATGAATTTGCCTCACTGAAGGAAAATATTAGATGAGCTTTTGTAATATTCTCATCTATTTCCTCTTAGCTTCTATAACTGAATGTTTCATACGCTACATATAATAACTAGCAAATCATGAACATTAGTTAGGCTGAATGTAGAGTAGGTTACACCTTAACTGAATTTCCATAACCAATATATAGCTTGCTTCCCGTGCAAGACTTCATTGAGACTTTATTCAAAATCTAATAAATGCAAACATAAAAAATTTGAGGAAACACTCTAACACCTTTACTAATTTCTGAATAATTTTACAAGATTAAGGTCTCTATTGATAATACGAGTGAAGATGCTCGGTATTCCAAACTCAAGGAAATTCTGTTCCATCCATGTTTGCCAGGTGATAAGCTCTATTGCCCAGGACTTTCTTAGTGAGGTATAGGCTTCCTAATTCAGACCAAGGGTTCCCTCAGTGGCCTAGCGAGCTGCAGGGAGAATAAGAAGCAAAATGAGATCACCAACTTTGTAGCTCTGAGCTCAAACTTTTCTATTGTAATACCTTGCAACCCATTACTAGTAGGTCGTGACCTTGAGGTAAGCTATTTCTCTTGTTTCTTTTATAAGATCAAGATTCTCGACGAGTAGTTGGTTGTTGTCATCTAGATTAAAAGTAATCCTTTGTTGCAATGCTACTTCAAGTTTTGTCAAGATCATTGCCTTGAATCCGTATACCATTGAGAAGGGAGTTTCTCCTGTGGTGCTACAAACTGTAGTTCTATAGGCCCAGAGCACATTTTGTAGCTCATCCACCCATGCTACCTTCTTAGCCTTTAACTTTGTCTTCAAGATGTGCTTAATGATCTTGTTAACGACCTCGACTTGTCCATTGGCCTATGGATGGTCTACAATTGAGAAGCTTTTGGTGATCTTAAGATCATCATAGAACTTGATGAATTGTTCACTATTAAATCAGGTCCCATTGTCAGTCACGATTTATTAAGGGACTCCAAATCTGCAAATAATGTTTTTCCATACAAACTTTTCAATCTTTGCAAAAGAGATCTTTGTGAGCTCCTTTGCCTCCTCCCATTCAGTGAAATAATCCATAGCCACAACTACATGTTTGCAATTTTCATGAGCTATAAGGAGTGGTCTAATCAAGTCCATACCCCATATCGCAAAGGGCTATAGACTAACCATTTGCTATAGGTAGGCTGGCAGGGCTCATGGGATCTTCATGAATCTTTGGCAATTGTTGCATCTTCTAACAAGATCAATCATGTCTTGTTTCATTGTAGGCCAATAAAATCCCTATCAAAGAGCTTTTTGAGCTAGAGATAACCCCCCAGCATGATTTTCACAATGGCTGACATGGATTTCTTTTAGGACAGTGACACAATCTTAGCCATCAATGCATCTTAGAAGTGGAGTTAAGAATCTTCTTTTGTTTAGCATATCATCATAGATGCAATATCTGGCTACCCGAGCTCATAATCGCTATGCCTCAAGCTTATTGTCTGGCAATTTGTCATTTTGTAAATAATCAATGATTGGGCCCATCCACAAGCCCTGGGCTATGGCAATTGGCATCACAGCATCCTCCTATTCTATACTTAGGGATGAAAGGAATTCCACTGCAATTACCCCCAAGAAGTTAACATCTTCGGTCATGGCTAGGCGAGCTAAGGCTTCAACATGCGTATCTTAAGCTTGAGGTATCTGATTAGCTTCAAAGTGCTGAAATAAGTTTAATAACTCTTGGACTTTCTATAAGTAGATGGTCATTTTTAACCCTCTAGTCTAGTATTCTCCTTGTACATGGCAGACAACGAGCTACGAATCACTGAAAATCTTCAATCTTTCAACTCGTATTTCCTTCACTAGACACAACCCGGCCAATAGTGCTTTATACTCAGCTTCATTATTTGTGGCTTGGAAATAGAATCTTAATGCACAAAGTATTTTATGCCCTTCTAGACTGATGAGAAGTTCTCCTACCTTGGCCTTTTGCTCGCTTGACGACCCATCAATATACAGTTCCCAACATAGAGCTTATGAGGTCTCTACTTCCTCTCGTATAGGCCTAGTGAATTTTGCAATAAAGTTTGCTTGCGCTTGCCTTTTGATTGCCAGTCTGTGCTTATATTCAATGTCAAACTGAGCTAGCTCGACTTTCCATTTCAGTAGACGACCTAAGACATCTATATTTGGCAAGACTTGTCTGAGTGGGAATTATGTGAGCACCTTTATGTTGTGAGCCTAGATGTAAGGTTACAGCTTCCTTGATGCAACTACTGAGTAGTAGGCAAGTTTTTCCATATGTGAGTACTTTGTCTCAGTGTCCAATAGCCTTCTACTCATGTAATAAATGGGGAACTAAGCTCCATCTTCTTTTCACACCAAAGCCACACTAAGAGCATGCTAGGACACTCCTAGATAGACAACTAGCTTCTCACCCTCCTTTGGTTTGGACAAAAGAGAAGCTCGCCCAAGGTATTGTTTGAGCTGCTAGAAGGCGACTTCATATTGTTGTGTCTATTCAAACTTCCTTACCTTTTTCAGGACTTTGAAGAAAAGAACACACTTATCTGTCACCTTAGAGATAAACCTACTAAGCGCTGTAACTTGGCCATTTAAGCTTTGCACGTCCTTGACTCCAATAAGGGATCTCATGTCGATGAGACCTTGATCTTCTCAGGATTGGCTTCAATTCCCTACTATTTACCATGAATCCAAGAAACTTTTCCAAAGCAACCCCAAATGCATATTTATGTGAATTCAACTTCATTTGATACCTCCTCAGCATTTGGACCATTTCCCCAAGGTCTCGGACATGGTTGGTGACTTGCTCAGACTTTACCAACACGTTGTCCACATACACCTCCATTGTTTTTTGAATCTGATCCTTAAACATTAGATTCACTAATCATTCATAGGTTACCCCCACATTTTTCAGTCTAAAGGGCATCACTTTGTAATAGTATAACCCATGATCAATGATAAATGAGGTGTGTTCCTTATCTTGAGCGTCCATGGGGATCTGGTTGTATCCTGAGTAGGTGTCCATGAAACTAAGGAGTTGGTGTCCTGTTGTTGCATCCATGAGTTGATCGATTCGTCGCAAGGGGAAGCTGTCCTTTGGACATGCCCTATTGAAATTGGTGAAGTCAATATAGGTTCTCCACTTCCCATTCTTTTTCTTGACCAACACGGGATTGGCTACCCAAGTCAGGTAATGAGCTTCCCAGATAAACTTGCTAGCCAAAAGCTTATCCACTTCTTCTTTTAGAACTACGTATCATTCAGTAGTCATTGGCCTTTCCTTTTGGTGAACTAGCTTATAGTGAGGATCAATGTTCAACTTATGCAACATGACCTTCAGGTCAATTCCAGTCATGTCTTCATGATTTTAGGCAAAGACATCAAGGTTTGCTTTAAGAAAATTAATTAGCTCTGCCTTTGTGCCTGGGGACAAATTCCTTCCTAATTTAAGGCATCTTTTAGTTTCTACCTCACTAACTTGAATGTCCTCAAGTTCTTCTATTGGGCTAGTTCTCTTTTTTCAATATCTACTTCACAAGGATCTAGGTCGTGGTTAATCCTAGTTAAGCTCATAGGTTACGGCTCTCCTCTAGAAACCATATCAATCTTCTTTCCTCTTACCCCTATTTCAATTGTATCTTTATAATAACATCAGGACACTAGTTGTTCTCCTCGTATACATCCAACTTCATTGGATTTTGGGAATTTGATGGTGAGCATTTTGCGTGATATGACCATATCTAGGTCATTCATCACCGATTGTCCTAGCGCCATGTTATATGCTGAGGGATAGTTGATAATTAAAAAATCAGCCAATGCAATGGCTTGGTAGCCTGAGTCCCCCAGGGTAATTGGAAGTTTGATTTACCTTGCTAAGACTACCGTATCTCTTATGAAGCCAAAAAGAGGTTCTGGGGAAGGCTTAAGTTGGTCAGAGTTTATGCCTATTTGGTCAAAACATTGCATGTACATCACGTTTATTAAGTTACCTGTGTCAATCATGATTCTCTGCACCTTGACATTACTAATTTTGGCTCGAATGACCAGTGTGTTATTGTGTGGAGAATGTATTCCTCAAGCGTCTTCACTAGTAAAGGTGATGCAATTAGAGCTCATCCTGGCCTTTTTCGTTAGTCCTTCAGCTTCATCATACCTCATAAGTAGGACATGTTTTGCTTCTTGCACATATCGCTCGTGCGACCTTTTTGAAGTTCCGGCAATATAAGGCCCACCATGGATGGTGAATATGGTCCTCACTGAGGGTGTTTTCTCATATTTTGGAGTCTGTTAATGCTAATGCTATGCTAGTTGTTGGGGCCATAGAGGTCACTGTCCCGAAGGTCGAACCACGTAGTCCCTCAAGTGACCTTTCTTGATGAGATCCTCAATGGCATCTTTAAGTGCCTAATACTCTGAAGTATTGTGCCCGACCTTAGCGTCGAGGTCGCTCATCCTTGGCCTTTTTCATGGCCTAGCCATTAGAGCCATCCTTTTGACTCTTTCTATTATTCCCGCCATTGGTTCTCCTTTTGCCCTGGCTGGAGCTTCTCACCTCATTCTTCTGGTTAGGTTTCTTCAGGTCAAAAGCCTTCTCCCACCTAATTTCCTTGGCAGCTCACTCGTAGAATTGCTCAAGTCCTTCAGTGGAGACTTGTATATATTCACATACAATTTCTGGTCCTTGCAAAGTCCAGTCAAGATTGTTGTAAGGATGCTTTCATTCAAGGGATTTTCTATATTGCTAATCTCACGTCTAAATCGGATGATGTAATTTTTTAGTGATTCATCTCTCCACTAAAAGACTATCATGAGGTGATAGGATGATGTGAGCTACCTTCTTAGTGCCTTATATTGGTTAAGGAATCTTCTCTGGCATTCTTCCCAACTATCAATGCTACGAGTTGGGAGACTCCTAAGCCATGTTTGAGGTATTTCTCCAAGGGTGGCAGGGAAAACATGGCATTTTACTAATGGATTGGTGGTCTAAAAATCCATTTAGACATTGAACGAGTCCAAGTGGTTATATGAGTTGTTATCCCTATTGTATTGCAGGATGTTTGGGAACTTGAACCTACGAGGAAGAGGTTTTGTCTCAATTTCCTAGGTGAACAATGTCCTTTCCTCATAATGGTCTTGTTTGTCTTGAGTTAGAAGGCACTTCTCTAACTACCGTACCCTCTGAAATAGTTCTTTGATCATCAAGTCTTGTATTTCAGACAGACAGATAGTGGTCCAATGACTCATGTCACCTCCTTGGTCATAGGAATGGCAATCTAAGGCCTTGTACTTTCCGTCGTGCTCATGACCAAGTGAGTAGCAATCTAATCTTCATCCATGATTGGTCCCATTCAAGCTTCTTTCTCGATGCGAGCTCTCACATCGTTGATCATCTCCTTCACTGTTTTTGTGGGCTCGATGCACCTCCAACCTTAGTCATGAATTAGTTAAATGAACTAAACTAACTCGCTGATGTTCAGCTTTGATGGGCTCTTCCTACTAAGCTCTTAGCTGCCCTAATTCTCCATTAGGTGCAACAACCTCAACTTATCTTTGCACGCCCTAGGCTTGTGCCTATGCCAATGCTCTCACCACATCGGTCAACTCCTTCACAGTGTTTTCAAGCACCACTTGACACTATTTCCATGCTTGCGCTCCATCAGTCCCAAAAGCAACAGGCTAGTGAGGGGTTAATGGAGCCATGCCAATGATAGCACCTGTTGTGGGGGGAGTAGAGGTGCTTGCCATAGGGAGGACTGAGCCTCCAATCAGTAATGTTTCCCATTGTTGTTGCACATGGCCTTTAGGTTGGCCAATGGTAACGTCTATATTTCTAGTGGTTCTTCCTCTTGCCATCACAATTACATAGTAAATCAGGGAGAAAGAGAGCAGTTGAGGCCCTTTCTTTAGTACCAAAATGTTAACGGTAAAATCTTGTCAACAGAAAAAGTTCAATGAACACTCAAACTACAAATGGAGGGTGTGTATATAGAAGAAAGAGATTGAAGGAGAAGAATAAGAAGAACAGGGGACACCGAAAGCTTTTTATCGTGGTTCGGCTAAATCAATGTGACCCCTACATCCACGATGACAGTATTTGCTATTGTATGGATCTTCTCTATAGTATTTAACAAAGTTACAATACAAATGTTCTCTCACTATTTTGGTAGAGTTTCTGCATGTATTTTTCCTCCTTTTTTTACAGTAATTTTTCCCCTATTTATAAAGATAGGGGTTACAAAAGTAATTTGATAAATTGTAAAATAATCTTTTTTGCCGCATCAAGCAATAAATACTAGGCAATTCATTGTTAGTTTGTTGGTGGCTAATCTGTCGGTTTTAGGGGTGGACTTATCGGTTGGGAGTATGTGCCTTTGGCTGCTGACTAGACTTTAGTGTTTTGTACCCAATGATTGATGTCGAACATTTGAAGACTTGGGCTCGCGCCGGGAGATCTGTTGGCCATGCAAGTTGGTCTCACTTTCATATTTAAGTAGGATGAGCCTTCTGGGGTGGCACGCTTCAATTAGCGAACTAGAGCTCATCCTTAATGAGTTAGGGCTTCTGGCTTGGCCTTGTCCTGCATCTTAAGCTTGCGGTTGGTGATTTGGTGCTTTTGCTAAGCGATCTCAGTTTTTGGACGATCTAGGCTTTTTTTTATTGGACTTATCTTCTGTTGGGCTTTTGCCAACCCATTTTACATTGCTCCAAAAATACTCATGTTAGCCTTAAAGCTTGATATATCAATAATACTCTAAGCTTTACTGGTTTTGAATGTTGAAAAAGCAATTTTGTGCTAACAATATGTTTTAGTGTGTTGAATTTATTTTTCAGGT
>JANHAO010019107.1:0-13334 GCA_026873985.1 Saraca asoca
GATGCTAATTGACAAGAATTCACAAATCCATACTAACACAGCTGGAAACATGATAATTTGGCTCTTAAATTGCTAAGTATGTGGGCAATTAAATGTATCAAATCTTGTGTTATCAGGTATACAAGGCAAAATTTTCAGTCTTGTTTTCGGAGATTCTGTAAGCCATTGGGATGTGCATAATACTCTATCAACACGTCCCCAAACTACATCATTCCCTTGTTTATTGTCGGTCCTTGTATACCAACCAATACTAGGTTCTGCATCAACTAAGCCTAGTTTGACCAAAAAAGATTGCAGCTCCTGAGCTCCTGGAGTAGCAGCATTAACACTAATTTTATCTCGAGTCAGGGACTTGATTGAAATCACCAATGCTGAGCCAAGAAAAATATATGGTCAGACTGAAAGCATACAATTGATCCCAAAAAGCTTGTCTATCCTGAAGATTAGGAGGAGCATAGACAAAAGACAATGTGACATTCTCCTGATCAGGAACAATGACATTAACATGGATTGCATATGGGGATTCAAAAAGAACAGACAGAAACAGATGATTTCCTTATGTCACTCTGGGTCCACTCCAGTAAGCCTATCAAAACCCATCTTGTTGATTTTCCTTTTCATTTTATGAACTGGTCGTAGGGTCTCTGATAGAAACATATGGTCAGGTCTAGCTTTGTTAGTGAGTTGTTTGAGTCTATAGAATATGGAGATACAGCCGAATCCTTTCACATTCCAGCTAAGGATGATCATGCTATGTTGGGAGGCTGTAATGGGACGGCTTCCCTGAACCCCAAAGTATGAGCTACAAAATGAGTATCTAATTGCATAAATTCTTCCTCATCAGAAATGGCAATCTCTTCCTGGTCACTATCTTCTGATACAGTTATGATAGGCTCCTGAGTGTTGACTGGGAGCAAATCAGTAGCTTAATTAGGTGTAGTTATTTCACAGATTTCAATTTTCCTCTTCTTAGCATTGGTAAGGAGTTGGTCATGTTTTCTTTTTCTTGTGAGTTCTTCAGGTTCCCGAGGGCTATCCTCCAATAAGGGAAAGAGCAGTGGCGGAGAATTTAAAGTTTAAACTACCATGCCTTGCTAAATACTGGGCCCAGTGGATGGAAAAGAATCAATTAAGAGGACTCAATAAGAAAGGTCCAGTAGTACTTGGGACATGGATGAGAATTGAATTCGTTGCAAGCAGCCTGGGCAATGAAGCTGCAGTAACAGGAAAAAATTCTCATTGGGCATTAGAATGAGCTATAAAGCCTCATAGTTTGCCCAGGTGAGATACCCGTAGCCAACCAATCATACATAGTTTGCATAATATGTTGATCTACTAATGCTGCACTCCAGTCAGAAACTGGGGAAATGTCCAAACTGTCATTAGAGGATTGAGCTTGTATGACAGGTAAATCACCAGAAATTACTGATACACCATCAGGACTAACATCAATGGCAAATTTAAAACCGTTCTGTCTTCTTTCAGCTGCACAACTAGATTCAGCCTTCTCCATATTAACATCACCTGACAACCGAGCATTTGTAATGAATTCTCCACCAGAAGGCGTTTGAACTGTTCTCAAAGCAAATTACTGATACACCATCAGATTGATTGAAGAAAGCCCTTGCTTCAGGAACAAAATGGATAGCTATGAAGTCTATTCCCGCTGGAACAATAAATCTGGTTCTGTATCTTTGATTCTGGGCTCGAAGTGCTGTTGATATTTGTTCAAAAGACCAGTCACATTCATTATCAATATGCCTTATTCGTCCACAGGCAAAACATAGTCTGAAAATTCTCTCATATCTACACTGAATCCAAGTCCAGCCTCCATTATCAAGTCTGAGAGCAAGACCCATAAGTGGAGATTGAAGAATATTTACTCGGACCCTTGCCCTTGTAAAACTGATATTTTGTGGGAAGTTTAAGTCCGAATCACCTCTTATATAAGTGCCAATCATAGAAGCTAATTGTTGTGTGAATTCAGGAGTTTGGTATTCTAAGGGGAGACCCCAAAATTGAACGAACTCACATAGGAGCTTTTGAAACTGCCAGGTTAGAAAGGATATGTTTCTGCGCCAAAAATCAAACACTATGGCCCCTCCTTGAATAGCCCAGGGTGCCTTTTAGTTTATGATCAATTGATTTTACAGAAAATTTGTCATATGCAAATGTAATTTACATTTTTTTTATGATCATTTCATGTATAATATATTAAGAGAAAATCATCAAATTTAATTTTCGAAAGATAGATATTGCATACATTTATTCTTCACTATTATATTTATATCAATTTAGTTTTAATCTCTAAAATTTATATCAATTTTTTTTTATGTGAAAAGTTTAGAATAAGACAGATTGCTTCATTCCAAGGTTATAATATATTATCAATTTTTCTATGACTTTGCAATGATACTTATAAATTACTTAAAATGACATAAATAATGTAGACAATAATTTTTTCTATGTCCTCCTAATTTGTTCTTCTCTTGGTTGTTTTAAAGTTAAATTATTTTATTATTTTTTTCATTTTATTTAATTTTTAATTAGATCTTTATAATTAAAAATTTAAAATTAAATCTTTATATTTATTTTTTATTTTTAATTAAATATTTCTTATCGCTTTTTTATTAAATCGCTTTAATAAGTGACGCATGTGACCCTTATTTTGTTTATGCGATTTAAGGACTGTTTATATATAACTTTAATTTCATTTAACTTATATTTAACTTAAGAATAATTTTTAAAAAATTGTAATATTTTATAAAAAAAAATATTTTTAAAAGAAAATGATGAGTTATACATTTTTTTATTTTATAAATTAGTAGCAAACTATTAATAATGTGTGTTAATTATTATCAAAGTCTAAGAGAAAAAATAAAAAAGAATTTAATTAAAAATGAAAAATATATTAAAAATTTTAAATTATAAAATTTTAATTAAAAATTAAATAAAATTATAACTTACTTTAACCTTATTTTAATATGGATTTCATTATTCTCTTATTCGCAAATAAACAAGCCCTAAAATCTAAGATAAGAAAATCCATACACACAAAATGAAAATTGTAATAGTAGGAATGAAATTTTGATGTAAAATTCAGAGATTCCGGACTAAATTGGTGGCTTTCCCTTTTATTTAATATATGAAAATTAATGTTAACATTTAAAAGAAAGAGCAAAATTCATTTGTTTTTTTAACCCAAAAAAGGCCAAATTCTTTATGTCGAATTGAAGTTACAATTTTAAATGTTAAATTACCATCTGCTCCTTCCTCGCCGTCTTCTTCCGAAGAGCTCGACTGACTCCACTGCTCTCTCCGGCTGAGTGTTTTCTCGCTCACCAAACTCTCTCTGAAGATTCCTCATGGCAACCTCCGAAGGGCAAAATCAACTTCCATTTCCTCCAAACCCTGACAATGGCGACGACAACAACGACTCCCCCAATGGCGATGCCGAAGAAGACGACTACGACGAGGTCGAGGACGACGAGGAAGAAGACGACGACGAAGACTTGCAAGGACCTAGCCAACAAAAACCCCAATCTCAAGAGGCTCTCTTGCGTGAGCAGAGATTTAAGCTTGATAACCTCTTCCGGCGAATGCAGTCGGAAAAATTTCCTCTCCGAGTTCACGACGTGTTGATCAAAGGCAACACGAAGACCAAGGATTGGGTAATCGAGGCCGAGTTGGAGAGGATCAAGAAAGCCACAACTATGCAAGAGCTGATTCAAGCGGCGAGCATTGTCAATGCCAAGCTTCAGGGGCTCGAAATTTTTGATTCCGTGAATATCACGCTTGATGCAGGACCGCCGGAGTTGCCTGGCACTACCAATGTTATAATCAATGTTTCGGAGGTTGAAAGCAAAATCACTGGTGAAGCTGGCGTTTATACCAAGCCCACGGTATAATCCTTTTTCTCTCTCTTCCTTATGAGGGTTTTGACACAAAATGGGGGATTTTTTGGTTTTGAAGGGGATCATAATGAAGTGTTTTAGTAACAATATATTGTTTTGTGCGACAGCAGACATGGTTTGGGTGCTCAAATCAGTGCTCGCTTTGTATTGTTGATAATTTCCAGCAAGCCCGTACATGTCCTCTTTTAGGTCTGAGGTTGTAGCTTTTCATTCCAAAGTCTTCAAAGCCATCTGCCAGTATGTACTGTAGGTTCAAAGTAGTTCATACCTCTAATCACATTTTCTCTCGTCTTTTTTGAGATAGTTGTTGTGGCAGAGGTTAATTGAAAGGGTTGCATATCAGATACTGGAAATTGTTGGATTGCTCTATTCGGTCATTCACTGGAAAGCTTTTACATCTGATAGTAGTGGCTTTGCAATCCTGTTGGTTTGGTAATTGGTAGATGAGGTGTCTTGGTTTGTGTCTGTCCTGCTGGAGATGGTCAGGAACAATACAGATGCCCTTTGATCTTCGCCTATTTATTTCCCAAGCTCAACCCCTCCGTTAGGCTATTATAAGACTATGGTCAAATTGTTGAGAAAGCCCCTACTCCTTCTAGTTATGCACATAGTTTCATGTTTTACTGTGACCTTTGAACATCCTTTACGGAGCATGTATTGGTCTGATTTTTCTTGCACATTTTCTAGTAATAACGTTTAAAGTCAGGCAGCTTACATTTCCACTTAAAGGCTCTTAAATGTTACCTATTGGAGGGTAGAAACAACAAAACATATTCATCTATTAGGAAAAAAGGAAAAAAGTTTACTGACCTCCTTAGCTGTTAGGGTTGTAAACTTGTAATTAGTGATGATCAAGGGTTTATCTACTCGGATGTTATTTGTTTTTTGCCAGATTGATTACAAATACTTTACTTACATGGAGCTTCATTTTGATTGAAAGCTTTATTAGCATTGTTTACTTTGAGACGATCACTTCCCCATTCTTTTTTTTGTTAATATCACATGGGGTTCCTACTGATATATGGATTTCACTTCTTGATATCTTTCAGTAAATTTTATATAAAAATGATAGAAGAGAGAAGCAAGATTAGTGCCTGTGCCATTACTTGTTAGTGATTTGTCAGAAGTTTTGAAACTATTGGAATTCTAATCTTCCAAGAATGATTGAAATGACATAATCCTTGTAATTGATCAGAGATGAATTTTAAATACTTTTATTTCAGGCTTTGGTTTTGTTATCTCCTGAGTTGTCTTTTATTAATAAATTTCCAGTAGTTACCCTTGAATGCATGAGCAAGTGAACCTAATTTCTCTTTGGAAATTCTGGGATGTTTTGTTTTTTGTAGGCTAGCTCTTGGACATTTGAAGCTGCTCTAAAATACAAAAACTTGTTTGGTTATGGTGATTTATGGGATGGTTCTCTAGCACTTGGTCCCAATCAAACATCAGAAGTGAGCGTTGGGGTCTCTGCCCCTCGGTTCAAGAAATTGGCAACCCCTGTTTTGGCACGAGTATTCATGCTTTCCCAAGATTGGCATGAGTTTTCATCATACAAAGAGCGAACATTGGGCATCTCTCTTGGCTTATTCTCTACAAAGCACCATGACTTAGTCTACAATCTTGGATGGCGTATCTTAACAGATCCACCACAAACATCATCCAGGTCAATAAGGAGGCAGCTTGGACATGGTTTATTGTCATCTTTGAAGTATACATATAAGCTTGACAGGAGAAATTCATCAGTTAGGCCTACCAAAGGATATGCTTTTCTTTCTACCACTCAACTTGGTGGCCTTTTTCCAGATCTCAGGAGTGTCCGATTTCTGCGTCAGGTGTAATTATGAACCTTTTGCTTTCCTTTTTTACTCCCTGCACTTGCGCATGAAGTGTCTTCTATTTCCCCCCTGCTTTTCATACCCTCCCTCCCCTCTCTTTCTTTTTCCTCCAGGAACATCTTTTGAAATTACTGGTGCAATTGACTGATGTATATAGTTTGATAAATTTTCCCTTATTCATAAGTAGTCCAATGCAACAAACATGTGTTGTGGTCCTTCTGGACAAAAATATCCTCCTCTCTATGAAGTGTTATAGTGATAAACAGTGCATTAATGGTTGAAACTATGAAGCACAGGTATTTCAAAATCTTAGATGGATCCGACCTGATATGCATCAGGTACTGGTACTCCTTGGTACTTCATGGGTACATACCGGATACACATGTTATTATTTTTCTTATAATGTTAATTTTAATTATCCAGAAATAATATATTTTAATTTTTATATTATATAGTATCCTAATTTTTTAGAAAAATGTCATATCAGTGTACCTGTATCATACCGGGTACAATACTCATACTGGTACCTATGTAACATAGGGTTGAAATAATATTGTTAGCGGCTAGAGTTTTCAAACTGCTAGAGAGAAATATCAAAAATGATTTATATGTTTAAGGAGTATGATAAGGCTCGGCTGTTGTTGATATTAAGATTGAAAGCATTAAGCAATTCTTTCTCTGCCTTTTCCTTCTTTCCATGTGCTTTTTTTTTTAAAAAAAAAAAAAGTTAATTTTATTTTTTTAATTTTATTTTTCGCAACAAATGGAGTTTTATTTTTCTTGCATTTGCTATTATGGAGTTTTTAAAACTAACACCTTGGGTTAGATAAAAAATGGGGTAGAGAAAAACAAATCGCAGTTAGCCTTTTTTAACTTGTTACATTATTTACTTTCTTTGTATCTTTTCTATTGGCTACAAGCCATTATCTGTAGCAGTGGGCTAATACCTGGGATTAATACTTATTGGAAAATGTCAAAACAAAGACAATAGCATTATGGAATGTTTTATTTATTTATTTATTTATTTATTTATAATGTTGTGCCCCTGTCATTGTTTTTTATATTGCAAGGTTTCAGTTATTGCTTTGATACTAAGCCATGGAGTCATGCTTGCTTCTTCTTTATTGCTTTTGTTCTTTGTAATAATGAAAGAAGTTAAGGTTACTCTTGGCGTGCTTCAATGGAATGTAGTTTGGAGAGTGGGTTAAATTAGTTGTTTCTAGAAGGCAATGCTTATCATTACTCGACACTCCACTTAATGGGAGGTCAGCTTTTTGGTTTCCTTGCGTTTTTGTAATGAACTCCATTGGCTATGAATAAGGTTTATGCAATTATTTGTTCATCGAGAAGCTTCCAATGTTTCTTGAAATTTTCACTTTTTAAGGAATTTGAATGATAGGGAGGCTTTTGAATTGCTTCTTTTGATGAACTTGCTTGATTCTTTCAGCTTTTCTTTTCTCCCAGACAGGTGTATATGATCCTTAGATACATCTGATTCTTACACTTGCAAATCTTTCTCTGAGTTTTTGGTTAAAAACCAAATCAGTTTTTACCTTTTTCTAAGTCTTTTTGAAAGGTGAAGATTCTTTCTAAGGTTAAGGTCTTTGTTTGGGCTGCTGTTCTCCACATGATTGATACTAATGATATGCTTCAAGCATGCAGGCCTTATATGGCTTTGTCTCCAGATATATGTGTGATGCGTTACCAGAATTTAGAGACCAACAATCATTTGTTTTTTCATCGTGATTTGGCTATTTTCTTTATTTGATGTCACCTGGGTTTGCCCTTTAAATTTGGGTTGTTTTTTGCCTATTAATTTCAAGAATTTTGGGGGGAATAAAGATAAGAAGATTCTTTGGGATTGCGCTCGTTGGTGCATTTGATTGGGAAAAAAAGCTAAAATTTTCAGAAATCAGACCCAATCAAGTGTTTTTTAGTGGGATAGGATTCTGTTTGTTGCTTCTCTTTGGATGAAAGCTAATGGTTTTTTTAGAGGGTTGAATTTGTCTGATTTGCATAGAAGTTGAGCAGCAATCTTGTATTAACTTTTGAGGATTCCTTATCCTCTTCTTCTATCAAAAAATAAAAAAGGTTTATGTAATTAGGAAAGAAAACAGAACCCCCCCCCCCCCCTTTCCTCTTGGAATGCTACTAAAAGCCTTGCGTAGTTCAGAATTTTCACTGACCTGATTATATGTATTACTGGTCAGTTACAACCTGCTCTGAAAATGCTTTTAATTGTTCTGGTCATTGGAGATGGGAACATGCTGCCTTTATGTCTTAATTTTTCTTTTCAACTATATGCTTGATTCACTCTTGTTTTCATCTTCTAATGCAGGAGTTTGATATTCGTTATGCTGTCCCTTTGGGGTTTTATCATGCTGCACTGAACCTTGGGGTGTCTGCCGGTGCCATATTTCCTTGGGGGTATGGATTCTTGAACAAGCCTGCCCCCCTGCCGGAAAGGTTTTTCTTGGGTGGTGATTTCTCTCCAGTTTGCTCCATGGGAGGGCCAACTACAGTATGGGGATTTCGGACTAGGGGACTGGGCCCTTCTGAACCAAGAAGGCAACTTAGAGAAGATGAGAGTGCTGATCCCTCTGGAAGGGACTTCATTGGAGGAGATCTAGCTGTGACTGCTTTTGCGGACCTCTCTTTTGATCTTCCAATCAAATGGTTAAGAGAACGTGGAGTCCATGGGCATATTTTTGCTGGTGCTGGAAATGTTGCTAAGTTAACTGAGAAGGATTACAGGAAGTTCTCACCTCGGAATTTCTTTGAATCATTTCGAACATCAGTGGGATGTGGAATTGTTATTCCTACTAGACTTTTCCGCCTAGAGGTCAGTTTCTGATTTAAATTCTTTAGTCAATTAAGCAGCTGATACATAAGCAAAGAGGGGAAGGTAGGAGTGGACAAAAACTGGTGTTAATGATAGAGGGAAATACATGGCAACTCTTTGATTGTCTTATATGTTATGTTTGGACTTTAAAATGTATAGTATGAGTGACAAAAGAATACTTTAAAATCTTCTAAACACGGTTAGGTTGTTGCGTGTGTGATTGTCCTATTTTTCTTTTAAATTGCATATTATGTTCTAAACCAAGCCTTAATACTTACTCATGATGTCATCTGTATTAAAATCTGATACAGTCCAATATCTGTTTTAGGAAGCACCTGACATATAATTTTTCTGAGTTCAGTAGTTATGTGAACTCAGGAAAACAACATTATGTTAGGTTGGCATTGTTTCCTTGGAAGTAGCCATCACTTCTGAGCTTCCCCCAAACACAAAAGAGAAAAAATTCCTCCACAGAAAGAATGATATTTTATAAGTTAATAGTTATATAGTAATGTTTGATCTAGGATTTCTTTATTTACGAGCTTCATTTTGTTTCAGGGTAACTATTATCGGATACTCAAGCAGAATGAGTATGATCGTGGGAAGACTGGATTTAGGTTCTGCTTCTCACCTCCTTCATAGAGCCTTAAGAGTTGTTGTTATTCAATGCGGCAATAGGCAATTGAAATTCTTTAGTTGTGCTCAAGTATAATACTTCACCGCTGTCTGTCATAGTATTGACAGCGTAGTATTTTCATTTTCTTGATATTTTGAATCCAAACCAAGTCAAGAAAGGGCATTGTTTTATGAGGCATTCAATACAATAAATGTTTGATAATTGGCATTAGACATTACTCCTTTGGGATTTCTTTGTATCAATTGATTAATTGCAGGGCCAAGGTTTATGAAATTTAAGTTCCACATTTGTTGACACTGAGAATTGTTGACCTTTGTTTGGACAGCTCAAGTTGCAAATAGCTCCTTTCTCGTTTTAGAATTTGCCTTCTTAATAAAGAGATCACCCTTGCGGAGACATCTCTCTTAGAAAAGAGCTAGTCCCACATTCACTTTTTACTACTTAATGTGCAAAATTGAGGTGGAGCCAATTTAGTTAGATTATGGTATATGTGCCATTATAAAAGCGGTTGTGGGTCATGTTGGTTCCACACCTCACATGGGAGTGTGGCTCCTGCACTGTTGTGAATTTTACTCTGAAGAGTGAGTTTTCAACTGGCTTTCTCTGATTCATCTCCTTTCTGATGAATGGATAGAAATATCTGCAATGGCCGCTTCATAATCAGGTTATATGCTAACAAAGATTGTGGTTTCATACTCATAAATCCTTCCTGATAATGCCATAGGGTTAAAATATTATTCGCCATTAGTGTTAATATTATAAGCATTTTTTTGTCTGAAACTATGAAATTAAAACCAGTAAATGGAGAAAAATAATTTTTCCCAAAGATATGAAATTAAAGATAACAAGGGCAGAAGATGAAATTAGTTCTTCAAATAATGTTGATAGTGATAGGAAGGAAATCATTAGCTTCTTATCATCGTGGTCTTGTCATTTTGAGAAGTCATTTTGAGAAGTTCAACTTTTCATCCTTTACGAAATTTTAAATATTCATTTTGAATTTGGGATCACATTTTCTATCAAAGGATGTAGTATTATCACATCCAATAAGAATTACTGGTTTGAAATCTGGAAAAACCATTTATTTAAGGCAAAGTAAGAGAATATATATGAATCTCTTTTAGAAAATATATATATATATATATATTGGTTATTTTTTGGTTAAACTAGTAATGCATATGATTACTTTTGCAGGAAGGAAGCAATCTTAAGTTACTTGCAGATTCATCTATATTCTATATATCCCACATCTAACCCTAAATTTTCAGCTAGACCCCTTTATAGTTAGATTTTTATTTAAGAATGGGAACATATAGAAGAAAGCAAGAGCATAGATAAGATTGTCCAAGTACACTCAGAAATGTATAAGTCTGATACAGTTTTAAATCCTGTAACCGAACTATATATCAAACAAATTAAATAGAATATTAATTCCTTTGACTTTAAAATCCTAAAAGATAAGAAACATAAATAAGACTAATAATTTAATTTACTATATATCATAGACTTGATAAAATATTCTGATTAATGAGGTATGGAAGCATTGTCTTTTGGCCATTATCAGCAAGAACCTTGTATCCAGCTTGTGTAGGGTGCATAGAGTCCCAAAATCGATACTTAGATGCATCTGGGCATGTTAGCTCATGACCATTGCACAAAGGACCAACCTCCAACAACCCTGTCCCGCACCCTTCACAAACCAAAACCATTATATCATCTGAATTAAATTTATCCTATATGTTTAAAATAAGTAAAAAAAAGAAATTGATTTAAATTATATTATATGTACATAATATTATTAAAAGTAATGTATAGAGTTGTATTACTCTAACTTCTTTATAATTGGATACATGATATTGACTCAAATTATTTCCATTTTATTTTAATTTAATTCAAATTAGATTATTTGTATACTATGAGAATATTTATCTATTATAATAAAAAAATGCAAGTAGTATTTTTCATTAATAAATGCCATAATATTTGAATAACAAAAAAGATAAGATCCTATAAATTTGGTGTGAGAATAGATCCTATACAACAAAACTTTTTTTTACTAAAAATAAGGGTTCAATTATTATTTTCAACGTGCCAAAAGAAATATAAATAAAATACATATCTTATAAATTATGATGCATATACATTATGAATGCCTCACACATCCCTCACAGATTACTCTTAACCATTAACTATTTTCAGTTTATGAAAAAACTTGTGAATATCGTGTAAGATATTTTTCAGGTGTACATATATAATATATTTTTTTTATTTTTTTTAACTATTAAGCCGAATATTTGAGATTACCATATTTGGGTGGATTGATGAACGTATCCATAATGGGGTTGTAAACATCCAAGTAGACAATCTTGGCAGCTTCCGATGTTCGTTTCGGACCCGGTGGAGCCACTGTGGGCCCGGCAAGATGGCAAGCATCCTATTGGAGGAAGTCCAGCCACCATTATCTTCCTATCTCCTGCATTGTATAATCCCTGCAACATGGAATTAGAAGAAAATTATTAAAATTTTGTCGTTAGATATACTCTTGTTGGTTTTCCATTTGAGAACCTTCCGGTTGGGTCATGTTGTGCAAAGTCACGGCCGTAAGGCAAGTGATTGCAGCGGAAGACGGTGGACAAGTGGTTGTTGTTGTCAGAGTATAGGGTTGAGTTGCCGGAGGCGAATATGGTGGAGACGTTGGAAGTGGCCGTGATCGAGATTGAGAGAGAAAGGAAGCATGCAAATGAGAGGAGGAGGAAGAAGGTTGTGGCCGTTTTGGTGAAAGCCATAGCTGTACGGTGAAACAGTACTACGTGTCGGAGACATTGTAGGTTTATAAGAACCGAGAAAAATGTTTTTGTACAGAATTTGCGATTAATGATATATACATGCTAATTACTATGAATCTCATATGTATCTGTTGTTTAAGGTATCATACTATATAGAAATGTTTAATTATAATTATGACAGATTTTTTTTTGTTGCATTTTGACCTTCAAATAATTAATGATAAGATTCTAAAAAATTAACACATAAGAACTTCATAATAATTAGCATAGATTCAAAAATATACCATCATCACTCAGAGAATTTTTGGAACATTTTTTTTTTGGCCAAATTTGCAAATATATTTTTGAGTTTGTTTTGAACTCATCTCTTTAAATCATAATTAATTAAAACATTTTTCAATCTCGTTCGAAAAGTAATATTGTGTTTGTAAATTCTAATAGATATCCTAAATTCATGATTATCTTGTAAGAATTTTTTATTAGACTATCATAATTTAGTATTATTTTATATTTGATTATTCAAATGTCATATAACATTGTAAAATAGATTAATTGAAGTGGGATTACGTGATTAAGCCTAAGTTAACATCTAGATCAATAATAAATCTTAGTGATATGAGCCTTGTAATTACATTAAATGATGAGTCAATTGGCTCAATATAATTATAATAGGACAGATCTCTATTTTCATCCTGAACAGAATTGTAGCCACCCATTAAGGAAAATTGTTTTCATCTCCCTCTCTCTGCTAGTGCATTTGATTTGGAGGATTTGTTTTCATGAATTTACACTCAATACCAGATACACATATTATTTGTAAATTAATTGTTTAGTACAAACTTATATGTTTTGTGACATAATGTACTGAGCTGATTATTATTGCTTATTATTTTTACTAATTCTAACAATTGATATAAGAGTCAATTTTTCTTTCATGATGCAAAGTTTAAATTTGTGTAAATTTTGTTTACAGATTTTGATTAAACTACTCGGTGATCCATGATTTCTAATGAGAAATATTATAAATTTTTTTATATGAAATTCTAGTCCTTTTTGTATTATTGCATTGCATAAATTGATTATGAATTTTGAGATACATAAATTGAATTAATCAAGGTTTTTTTGAAAATTTGATTCTTATAAACTAGAACAATTTAATGTAAAATTTCTCAAATTGATTTGTAGTTTCATATCAAGAGTGTATAATATGCAAAATACACATATCAAGTTAAACAAAACTAGTGAATTGTATTTTGAATTGAAATTTTACATTTGAATATGGTCGTTCAGGTTTAAATAATTTGTTTGTCAAAATTTAGC
>JANHAO010019108.1:0-13336 GCA_026873985.1 Saraca asoca
ACTAAAGGTTAGTGAGCTCTTCTTCTACTCTAGATTTAATCTAGGATATTTTGAGACCTCACACCAATGGATCTATGGGAGATTTACTCAGCCAAAGGGGAGAAATTTTTTTTGAAAGTTTCGGCCCTTCCTACCCCCTCTTGGCCAAGTAAATCTATCAACTTCACTAATAGGTTGGAGGTCTAAAGGTCCATTTGGACATTGAATGCATCCAAGTAGCAATAAAGATCACCATCCCCATTATACTATAGGATGTTTGGGACCTTGAACCTACTAGGAAGGAGTTCTGTTTCAATTTCTCTAGAGAATGGCATCCTTTCCTCATAGGAGTCTTGACTACTTTAAGCTACAAGTCTCTTTTCTAGTTACTTCACCATTTGAAGTAGCTCTTCAATTACTGGGTCCTGTGTCTCAGACTGATGACTAATGGTTTGCTGACTCTTATCATCTCATTGATCATGAGAATGATGATCTGAGGTCTTATGCCTCCTACTATGTTTGTGACCAGGTGAGTAGCTACCTAACCTACGCACATGGTCATTCTCCTCCAAACTTCCTTCTCGATGCGAACTCTTACACCACTGATTGTTCTTTTCATCTTTGTGAGCTCGATGAACTTCCAACCTTAGTCGTGAGTTAGATGAGTGGATTGAACTGACTCACGGATGCTCTACTCAAGCTGGCTCCTCCTCTTGAGACCCTAGCTGCTGGGGTCCCCCTTCAGGCACAGTAACTCCAACTTGTCTCTATGCTCCCTGAGCCTGTGCCTGAGCTAATGCTCTAATCATATTGGCCAACTCCTTTATAGTGTTTTCAAGTGTTTCTTGGCACTAATACCAAGTTTGAGCTCCGTTAGTCTCAGGAACGGCAGGTTGATATGGAGTGAGAGGTGCAATGCCAACAGCAACACCTGTTATGGGTGCAGTGGTGTCCCGTTATTGTTGTACCTAACCTTCAAGTTGGCCAGTGGTAGCTTTCGTGCTTCTGGTGGCTTTTTCTCTTGTCATCGTTGCTAAAATAGTTTGTCAAAGGTTCAAAGGTGAAGAGAATGCAATAGAGGCCCTCCTTCTAGCGTCAAAATGTTGATGGTAAAATTTGATTTAATAAACCCAATCTTAGTCAACCTGATCAGTTCTTCAACACCCTAAACTGCAAGATGATAATGCGAGTTTTAATAAGAAAAAGAGGGAATAATAAGGAAGAAGAATAGTAGATACAGAAGCTTTTATCGCGATTCAACTAAAGCCAATATGGCCCTTACATTCATGGTAGTTTGTATTAGCTTTGTGTGGTGGTTTCTCTGTGGAATTTAATGATTACAATATCAATACTCTCTCATTATATAAGTGATCTCTCACTATTTTAGCAGAGTGTCTGCATTCAAGATTCTTACCTACTTACAATGATCTATCCCTTCCCTATTTATAGAAGCAGAGAGGGTTACAAGTATAATTTAACAAATTGTAAAATGATTATTTCCGTCATATTGGGCAATAAATATTAGGGGTTAGATAATTAATGCTTGGCAAATCATTGTCGGACTACTGAGGGCTGATGTGTTGGTTTTGGGGATTGACTTGTCGGTTAAGAGAATGTGCCTTTGGATGCTAACTAGACCAGGACGTTCCATACTCAATGCTCAATTTGCTAACTTAGTGACCTGAGCTCACGCTAGGCGATCCGCTGGCCATAAAGATTGGTCTCACTACTGGATCCATCCAAAGTGAGTCTCCTAAAAGATAGCGAGGACGCTGTGCTTCATTTAGCGAGCTAGAGTCCTCCATAACGAGCCGGGTTCCTGTTTCGACCTCGTCCTGTGTCCTGGGTTCGTGGCTAGTGAGCTGGCACTCCTGCTGTACGACCCTAATTGTTGGGTGACTTGGACCCTTTCTGGTTGGACTTAGCTTCTTATTGGACCTTGGCCGACCCATTTTATACTGTTTGAAAAATACCCGTAATAAAGTCAAATGATTTTTTTTTAAGTGATCATATGACATTCAGTTATATTTCGATCTTAATTATCAATACAAGATGTAATGATCACAATTCATTTCCTTACTTCTCATGTAAAAACATTTATTTCACTTAATATTCTCTCTCTCTCTCTCTCTCTCTCTCTCTATATATATATAGTTTGATCCAAATTAATAATGTTGTACTTATAGGAAATGCATATAATTATATAATATTCTTGGAGGATAAAGTCAACAATGTTGGGTACCTTAATGTCCGTTTGAATGTGTTTGTGTCGTGCTTCTTAGATACCGTACAAAGGATGTATGTATTTTCGTTCATGTTAATGTTACCGGTTTTGCTACAATACACCCCAAAAAAAAAATTACTGGCTTATGCAAATAGCAAGTTTCCTCATTTGAAAAAAATAGTAGTTTTATTATTTTTTGTTAGGATTTACAAATCTTAAAAATTTTGTTGTTCTATCACTTTGATTAATGAAATTACAATTTTTTTTATTCAGTTATTACATGCTATATATTACATCAAATGTTTAGTAGAATATTATAATATTTTATGAAAATATTGAGAATAGTATAAAAAGTTCAAAAATATATTTTCATAAAAATTTATAGGTTAAATTAAACTTTTAGTTATTGTATAGATTATTTCAATTTGTAATTTTGTTCTTGTTTTTTTTCTTATAATTAGATTCTTAAAGCCTATTTTCATTTGTAGCTAATTTTTCATATTTCTTAATTTAAAAGTTTTTGTTTGGAACTATTCAACATATGGTTAACAATTATGGACTTATACTATTATATTGTGTCATATAATAAAAAACTAATCTTGTTACACTTTAAATTAATATTCATATAAAAACAATAGGATCAATCCATTAGAAATGAAAATATACATAATTAAAATTATAATTCTTCATTTTCTTATTAATTTTTGTGCTGACAAAAATTTCTAAACTAATTATGATAAGAAATTAATTATGAATGAAATTTAACTTTAAGAATCTAATTGGAAAGAAAACTATAAAATGAAGTATAAAAAAAAATCTTAATTTAACCAAACTTATAAAAGAAGAAAGTGCATATATAGAAACAATTAATAATTATATTCATTATATTAAAATAAATACAAATATGTAATATTATATTTTAAATAAAATTTTTAAATTAATTAAATATAAAGTTATGCATGTTCAAATTTTTTTTGAATTTTTATGAAAGTTTAATATAAAAGTCATGAAATTTACTTTTTTTTTTTATAAAAACTTGTAAGTATCTATAATTTTAACGTGCAACAAATATATAACAAGTTGCAACTCTTTCCTTTAAAGTTTAATAAAAATCTAAAAATTATAATTTTTAGTAAAAATTATAAAAAAAATAAAATTTTTCCCCAAAATTTATAACATTACTTGTGGCTACCAATTTTCCCCAGCATAAGACATAAAATATATATTTATGTCTCTCTAAATTTGATTAACATATATTTATCATGGGTGGGATCACTTAAAGTCAAATTTAATTTTTTATTTAATTATTAATTTATAAATAATTATTATATTCGTTTTACATATATATAAAATTTGAAAAATTTTAGATAATAATAAATAAGTAAGTATATAATTTGAAATTTACTTATATATTAAAGATATATTTTGTTATTTTAAAGTTTATTAATAATATAGTTGTTAATTTTGAATTGATATAAAATTTTATGAATTTAAATTATATGATAAATATATATTTAATCCGATGACAAAATTTATGCAAATATCATTTTATTAAAAATTAATATAAAGTGGAAATATATTTTTAATTTAATTTTTAATGGAGATCGTGTCAATTGATCCCTCTATATATTATGTGTCATAATCCGCAATCTTATGGTATGGGTGGGGCCAGATGGTGGGTATTCTTTGGGGGAACCGACAAACAAAGAAATGAGTAACGAGAAAGACTTTCCATGAAATGTTATTATTATATTATAATGATAATATCTGTGTTAGATATGACTTTTGGTAGCTGTAGCTTGTCATCCAAGGAACATAAGATTCTTGTCTGAAGTGGGATTTTTTTATTATAATATGTATCACTGTATTTTATAAATATTATATTTTTTCTTTTTTAAATTTAGAATATATTTAAATTTTCACAAAAAAAATTGTAGATTGTATCGGATTCTTTTTTATTTTACTCTGATTCAAGGAACACATTTTTAAATAAAAAATAATATATTAATATATAACTAATTTAAATATTTAATTAATCAGTATCATAAGAATATTTATTACGTACAATTTAATAACATTAAAAAAATATTTTTAATTAAATATATTGAGTCTAATTAATTCTTTTTCCGTGTCAACTATGAAGATAAGAGACAGGAAAAGTCAGTTGCAAATAAAAAACGACGCCGACGCATCTTAGCTTGGGTCGTGTCGTACGGACCCCAAGAACATCCAATCATCATTCTTCTTTCCCCACGCTCCCTCTTCTCGCGTGCCATTCACATCTTTTCTTTTTTTTTTTTTTTTTCTTTTCCCGAGTTAAAAAATCTCAATCAAATCTGGATTTAACGTGAGATCTGCTTTAAAATTTTGAATAATGTTATATGCATATGTTCTTTTTTATAATATTTTTATTTGTCTATTTATTATTATTAAACTTTTTTGTGGGATCTGACATTTTTTTCATGTAAAAATCTAATGAATTAGAATTGACAAGTGAAGATACTACAAAGAAAAAAAAAAGTGTGCATTGAACATTATTTAAAAACTTATTTTGTTGGTTTATTTAGACTAAGTTATTGGAAGTAAATAAATCATATATAACTCAATAAACTAACACAATAATAAGCATTAAACATGCCTGTCAATACAAAAAAATTAAACAATATATTAATGAAATAAATATTGCATTAAATGAAATTTTATTTTTAATTTCACAAAACAAGATTCTTAACAATACCACGGTTACAATTGTGAAGTTATAAATTTTTAAATATTAAAATAAAAATAAGGATAAAACAATTAATCCTCAAAGTAATGTTTAATGTTTAATAATCACTTAAAATTTCAAATTTTATAAATAATTCCTCTAAAATTTCAAAAGTTGAAAATATTATAACATAGCAAAAATAATTTCTAATTCTTTTTATTTTTTTTAGTACAGAAAATTCAAGGAAGTAATGCTAATAAACTTTGATTTAAGTGACATTAATGTCCTCTGAGGGCTATGCCTTCCTTTGCATTTAGGATTGAGTCGTGGATACTTGCGTGTGTGAGTATAGTAAATTAATCATTTATAGTATCATAAAAAATAAAAAAGTAATGAAAAAATAAAAGAAAAATATATTTTATCTCCCCAAATGCAATTAGGTTGAACTTCAATAATTTACTCAAAATGCTTTTCTAATAATGTCCTTAATGCATTATTTAACCCCATAATATTTTAGTTTAAAAGAAAACATATTCACATACTCATTAAAATTTACGTTCAAAACAATTAAAAAGTCATAAACGGTTCACATTTTTTTTCTAATTATTTAACCTAAATTTTAACCTTCTCAATTTTTTTTTTATTTTAGAGGAATATGTATAATAATATATATATATATATATATATATATAAGTAAATAGGCTGATATACTACGGCAACCAGGCTTAAAGATAAGCAGTCTAACGCTGGGGTGGCGAAATAAATAGGCTAATATATGGATTTAAAACTGATTTACATAGTTAATAAGAAATTCTTTATAAACCCCAACATAGAAATTGTTTCCAATTTAAGAACAGAATTTTTATCCCAATCCTTATAAAATTTTATATCTCTTATTATCCATTTATTTTGTTGGAAGACTTCTTTAGTAGGAAATTTCTAATTTATTTATAATTATAGTTACAAAATTTAAAATTATAAAAAATATTCCATTTATTTAATTTTACATGTAAAAAATGTGGTAAAAATTAATATCTTCTTTAAAGTAGAAGTTGTTTCTCTTTATTATCATAATACCATACATTATTTAAATAATATAAAAATCTCTTATAATTTATATACAAATAAAATTTTTTATTAGAAGATATCTTTCAACCAAATAAAGGAAACTTAAAAAAAAACTTTATTGGAGTCAGATTAGATTAAAAGAAAAGAAAAATATTATTGAGACAGCAGTCAACCAAACATAAGATGTTACTCTGGTGTTTCAAACTTTCAAAAGTAGATTTTAACTTTCACATGTCATGATAGTATTGGATAAAGCAAAAAGTAATACAAACCAAACTGGTCAACATCCTTCGTCTTTCTTTTGTATGTATACTTTTCTTGGGAAAACGTTTCAAATTACTGAGATTAAACAGTTAACTCCATATCTTCAGCTGCAGCCGTTACAGGCAACAAAGGCACGGCTTAAGCAGTTTTTGCCCCTCTTACTGCACTAATAATGCATTCAAATCCCATCATTTGTTCTTATTGTTGAAATTTCATTTATTTGTAATATATTTCTCCTCCATATTAGACACCAGAATTTACACTAAATCGTCGTTTAAAATGATAGAAAAATTAAAATTTAATTCATTTGAAAGGGAATTTATGTATACAAAAATCTAGTTTCAAATGACTCGCACTCTACTTTTTTATATGATTTCAAACAATGGATAGATTTTCATATTGACACGCCGGTAGAGGTACAATAACTCATTCATGTTGGCCAGAACAGTTAACATTATAATACAGAAGGGCGATGCAATATATAACTGTGATTCCTCAGTAATTACAAAACAGAGCCAGCAAAATGTTTAATTATACTAGACTTGATGGAAAGTACTAACTGGCAGGCATGGAGAGATAGCCTGGTATGCAATATAACCAGAAAACCAATCCTAAATTTCAATGAAAATGCGAGTACACTAAGTGGAAGGGAAATAAGTATTATATCCTGAGTTCTTTAAAGTGATATCCCAAAAGAAATCATGCAGCATTATTCAAGAATAATACACGTTGGTATCACCCCAAGACTACCGAGCAAACAAACACCCAAATACGGGTTTGAGGAAATTTACAAGAGAAATCCCTGTGGCTGAGAGCCACCTCGTGTGTTCCATCAATGTGGAAATGACCCCGGTTACCCTCTATAAACTCTCATCTATAAGTTTGAGACTCTTGCAGTGACTAGGTTAATGGGATTGGTGGAGGATTACCTGCTGGGCACCTCTGTCTACGGGGCCTTCTGGTTGTCCTGCCCCAACCAGCCAGACTTCGATCCTCCAATCCGACTTCAATGTTATTAAGCTGCTGAATCAGCTGGGTACAAGTTTCATTGGCTGCCACCATGGGAGGGGGAGATGGGTTAGCCTGCAATCGTCGCCTTCCCCGGCCACATCCATTCCTAGATGAGTTTCTCCGAGTTAATCCTGACCATGAATGACCTGTTGCTCTCATAAGCCCTCCAAATGTCTGAATATCTTCTGTTACTTCATGCCTCGATAAAGAAGTAAGGCCTGGAAGGATGTCCCTTTGGAAGTCCCTCCGCTGCCTCCCTCTCCTTGCTGGGCCCTTTCGTCCCCGGGTAGGTAACAATGTCATTCCTGTTTCTCCCGCTCTGAAGTTTTCTGGAACAAGAGGTGGAGGCATGTAGTCTTCTTCCTTTGTCTCAGTCAGTTTCAATGTCATGGACTCAAAGTAATCCAATCCTTCTGAGGAAGATTCCTTGTTACACTCGCCATCTTTTCCTCTGGCACTATCAGACTTGATTTCATGATCTTCCATACATGAGGAAACAACATCCACAAACCAACTAAGGGGGTCCACAATTGGACTTTCTGATGGGCTGCTGACCACATCATCTGCTTGATTGCAAGAGGAGGATGATATGGCAACTATTACCTCTGCTGCATACATCATATGCTCATCCCGTGGCTGTTCTGGTTTGTCTTGTGGGCCTTCTGCTGATAATAGAGAAGTTTCAAGCTGCTTCTCTTCAGGAATGCCATCATCCTCTTCTGTCTCAGGAAGAGCGGGGACTTCTAGATCAATTCCTGCCTTCATCTTTACCCTAGTACTGGGAATGGGTATTAAAGATGCTTCATCCTCACTCATACTCAAATTCAGGTCAATATGATTTCTAGAGTTTGCTTCTGTTGTGGTTGATTCTTTGTTACTAGCAATAGCTTCTGTGACGGTCTGTTCTTCCAACTCAAAAACTGCAGGATCACAAGGCAAGTTAATATCAAACACCTGGTTCTTGCGATTATTTTCCGTTGCTTCAGTGTCAGATGGATTAAGAATTGACACAGAAGGGGAAGTGAGTGTAGAAGACTCCTTGGGAGAAACACAAGGCATATCAAATATGGGAACACCAAGAATCTTCCTTTTACCGGATATGTCTCCTACCTCTGTCTTCCTAGGTTCAATATCATTAGAACATGACACTGAAATTACATTGTGCATAACATGTCCACTAAACCCCTTTCCAGTTTCATCTTTGTTTGATATCGAGGTTTGCAAAAAACTTAGCTCTCCAGCCACTGAACTTCTACCAGCATTTTGCACCTCATTCTTGCATGCTGATTTGGCTCTAAGCCAGGGCAACACATGACGATGCTCCTCATGCTTCTGTTCTCCATTTACAATGCCAGGACCTGACAGAGGAACTAAGTCATTGGATGAACCATTTGAAATGTTTACATTCAAGTTTATATCTTTTCCAGGCTTCATGTCACTGCAATTTGAACCATTACAGTATGTTGCTGAATTATGATTCAGGAAGGGTTCAGGAACTCTCTTGCAATCATTATTATGGTTGAGATAGTCATAACTAACTGAAGAGACATTCACAGGCAGTTCCTTGGACCCTGGTGAACAAACTGGGTAACATCCATTCTTTGCAGGTACCTCAGACTGTAATCCTGGTTTAGACTTTGAATTGAGAGACCAATTATCCCCAAAAATCCCATTGCTCTGACCCAACTGAGAACTTCTACTCAAGCTTGGGGGCATCTGAACTGACATTGACTTCTGGCCAAAGCTATTATTTGCCATATCCCAAGAAGCAGCTGAGTGAGACCAAGACTTAGCTAAATCAGAGGAAGAACTGACTCCAAAGAGATTGCGCCTATCTGAAGATACAACAGATTCTGGATGCTTATTAATGGACATCTCATGACTTCTTTCACTGACTTCTAAATCAGAAACTGTCTTTTCCCTCCAAAAATCAGCCATTCTTCGGTTAATTAGATAATCAGATGGAGGTTCATGACCTTTCTTCAGTGCACCTGACATGTTTTGGGAAGCTAATATTGATTGCTCTTGTTTGAGAACTTGAGACATGGGTTTCATGTTGTTTTTGGCTTGCCCTGCAATTATGAAGCCTTACATGTTATATCACAATGTCGCCCAAAAGAAGAAAGAGACAAAAAAAATAAAATGGAAGAAGAAATCCTTGCAAATAATTTTATTGGATCAACAAGTATCAGAATTTTCAATTTTGCTGGCCTACTGACGTATACTTTATCTACGTGAATGAAACAAGGGGAAGGGGGATAAAGAGGGAAAGCAAATTTTAGAGTATAAAAACCCATCAACTCTCTCTCTCACTCTCTCTCTCTCTCTCTCTCTCTCTCTCTCTCTCTCTCTCTATATATATATATATATATGTATATATATATATGTATATATATATATATGTACATGTGTATGTATGTATGTATGTATGTACGTATGTATGTATGTAAGCAGGGGGATACATATGTAAGGAGGGGGAGTGGTGAAAAAGTTATAATTTTCAAGCAATTCACTTCTAACCTGCTTCAAGTACTGATGAAATCCACCCTTTTGCACTCCCATTGTTTTCCAGATACCCATTATTCCGAACCTGACTGTCAGTTCCACGATGGGAGTCGAGCAAATCTTCCCTGGACAAACCAAAAAGTTGTGACTTCTGTTTGGCACGTATATCGGAGGTATCAGTTGCCCCATGACAGGGATTATGGCTCAGAACATATTCAGAAGCACTTGTTTCTTCCACCTGAATGGGTTCATTCAAATCCGCCAAACCGTTTCTACTTCTTAGGGACTGCTCACATCTCGAAGTGTCTTCTTGGCTAGCAGGCTTACCACCATTATGAGAAAGAAACTTCACGTCACTCTCCTTCCCAAGTTGACCATTTCTATCAGGAAGACATATTGTACTACTTATCTTTTCATCACTGAGCTTTTCACTTTCCTCAGTGTCAATGTATGCATCGGCCGGAAGTTGAAGGTCAATCATTTTGATCCTCACCTTTGAGGGTCTTGACTGCAGCACCTCAACATCTTTTGAGCTACTCCCATTTGGGGATGGAAAAAGACTGCTTTGCTTACCATGACCTTTGATGGAATCCAAAGGAGAATGAATGTCTTCGACAACTGAAAGAGATGGTCTAGCACAAACAGAATTTACCATAGGAAAGCCAGGAATATGCCATTTTTGGCCATCTTCAGATGTGATTTGTGATGCTAAGTGACCTGTTGAAAATGATGCATCAACAGTCATCTGCTTTCTGTGTAACTCTTTCCTGCTGACTTCGTCCATCAAATCCCTTTGTATTCTGTATAGACGGTGAAGTTCGTAGACCTGATTGGTGATACATAGCTCAAATATATCAATATGTACACCAATCATACATAAAGAATGAAGCTGAACTAGAACTTCACAATAACGTGTTAGAAGAGAACCCTACAACTCAAACTGATAGCATATTAAGTACCTAACAACCACTTGCGGAAATTGAAATGTGCAGCATCACAAGACAAACAGCAATGAAGAAGTATGACAAATATAATGGGAAGAGGATAAAAAAAAAAAAGCTTATCTCTTCTATTTTCCAATTAGCTCATATAACTTAGTCCCGAGGCACCCCAAACCTGACCTTAGTCCATACAACTTAAGTTACAGGGAAGGGCAGCCATGAAGAAAGAAACTGACTTCATACCTGATTTTTGAATATAGCCTCATGCTCAAGCATTGTCCGCTTCACAAGATCCTTATCATATGCTGAACATGCATCTGCAGTGGTGCTCGGGAGGTAACTATTGTAATACTGCCCATTTGTCAGTGTTTTATCTCCATAAAATAGGGGCCATCCACAACTGCTGGCTTCCTCGTTAAGATCCCTCATTGAGTAGTAACCCGGCAGGTTCTGCACCTTGGTACCCATCCCTAATATTTAATACAAATACACAAATTAATTTTTTAGCAAAAACTAAGCAATACATAGCTCCCTGTCCCAACTCAACAACATCCCAATTTATGTAGTATATTAATCTATTTGAGACTCATTACGGAAATATCCTCTTTGGTATATTATCCTATAGTTGCACCAAATCAAATATTAAAAACAAAATCTATAAAAGCAAGGTCAAATATACAGATGACAGAGTCCAGATTAAGATGCATGACATATACCAAATTGAGCACATAAACAAATATACTATGGAATAATTAGGAATCCATTACTTCTTTTCTGAAACATCAATAATTCAATCTATAAGCATTCAAAGAGGTTAATTTTCTCTGAGACTCAGAATCTGCAATCTGGTCCTGCATGATTTAGACAACATTTTCAGTAAACTTCTCACTAGATTTTGTCATGACTAGATGAACTTTTTGGCAGTCAATTCTATTCAAAACAGAAATGGTATAATTATGTCCTATTGCAATGATAAAATAATACAAAACAACCTCAAAACACATCAAATTAATTTTACAGCAGCTTAGAAATGTTTCATAGCACCGCGCATTGGACAAATGCCAATGGCACATTCCAAATTTGTGTGCTTAAGAACTCTGACTAAGAATATTGATGGCCAACACCTATAGACTACAATCCAACAGACGTTAGAAATAATTTACAAGATAACAGGCATTCTGCATGTGCCAATGACTCAAAAGTACCCTAACAATACTAGACATCATAATCTCGTCATTGAGATGGAGGATGATGGACCCTCAGGGTGGCAGCTTAGCTGGGAGGCGAAAACCATTTAGGGACAAAAAGTTCTGGGTTTGATTTCTGTAGATGAGATTGCTCCCCGAATATGAGGTTTAAAAAAATGAAGGACAACTTAAGTATTTATAAAGCAGGAACTGTCAATTCATGGTTGGTAAAAGCGAAAGACTAGTGTTACACCCACAACTACTACTCATAACCATTTTTACAATTGCACACATGACACAATCGAAATCAATTTGTCCCTGCCTACTTTAAAACAAATGGAACCAATTTGACTGAGATTTTGTCACATAGACAGTTATACATAGGGGTAAAAAAGTTGGATTTGAAACTAGCATTTTTCTATGCGAAATCATGTCCTCCACCTCAATTTTAAGTGAAATCTATGAAATGCTAAAAACAGCAACAAAAATATCCCTTTTACTCCAAGTAATATATACAAATCTTCAGTCTGAATAAAGCAAAAGCATGCCTCATAAAAACTCCCAAAAAGAGGGCGCCCAGTACAAGAGGAAACCAACCAGACAATCAATGTATTGACAGGCAATCATTTTCTACAAAGACTATGAGGTTCAAACATGCAGGAAAGACATATATTATTGCAGGCTTAGGAATTAATGTCGGATAAGAAAATTTTCCCGTATTCTTCTCTAAACACAAGGATGAAAAATAAAAGGAGTTAGAGAGAACTAAATGAGCGACAAAATTGAATGTAACAGATCCAGTACAACAATTATGTGAACCAAAACAACCGCAGATACTATAATAAAATACAACAAGCATTTGCAATATCAAAATCAAAACATCTCAGCTAAAATTCAAAGCAAAAAAGCGGTTCAGCTAAATTAAACCCCAAATAATACAAACCAACAAATAGAACTAGGCATATAAAAAATAAAACCAAAATTTACCAACTAATTAATATAGAATAAAATTTAATTAAATTTATGAGAGAGTAAAAAGGAAAAAAAAAAATCTACCTCAGACCCACATCCTCTTATCACCTCTCCTTAAGAATCCACCATCGATTCTACCATTCAACAAAGTCCCACATCAGCGAAAATTCAGAGAGTTGGTCTCGCACTATCTGAAGAAAAAGGCAGCTGAAACCAATAATTTACAACAAATAAAAAAGTGGGTGTTTCTCAAACACCATTGAAGGAACTTAGATCGTCAATAATTTGAAGAAAGGAAGAAGATTTCGATCCGCTGGGCCACTCTCCCTCTCACACATACACAGAGAAATGAAGAAAGAATAGAACTTTTTTTAGAGAGAGAAGAAATTTTAAAGAGAGAGATCCCAGATAAGAAATCTTCACACAAACAAACGACCTTCTAAGAACAGTGACATGAAATTTGTCAACATCCGGTCTC
>JANHAO010019109.1:0-13339 GCA_026873985.1 Saraca asoca
AATTATTTATTATATAAAAAATATTAAAAATATTATTTATTCGATAAATTAAAAATATTATTTATTATATAAAAAAATAAAAATCTAACGGAATATTCCAACGGACAAATCCGTTGGAATTTCCGTTTGAATCAATGCGTGGGATTTATCCCCAATTCGTATTCCAACGGATTTAATCCGTTGGAATGTCCGTCGTAATATATATCCGTTGGAATTGCCCATTGGAATTGCCGTCGGAATTTCTAATTCTAACGACAGGTTTTTTAACGGAACTAAATCCATTGGAATCAGGCATTCCAACGGATTTAGCTAAAATTCCAACGGATTTTTTCCGTTGAAAAGTCGATGTTTTCTTGTAGTGTAATAATACTTCCTAGGAAATATATACTTAAACCAAACATCAAATGGAAACATACTTTTTTAGAAGTTTTACTTCCTTATTGTCAACTAAATAACTTTTGATATTTCTTGAAAAGTTTACATAGAAATGTTCAATTTTTCACAAAAACTTACTTCTTATGTGAATCAAATGACTCTGACAAGGGTTGAAACTTCAATATATATAAATAATAAATTTAAATGATGATTCGTAGTTTTGAATACCTAATATTTCACAAATGATGGATTTTATGGGCCAAAATTTATTTTGGAGTGCTGATTAGTCATGTGATAAGCACATGACTTATTCCATGGGATCTAATGAAAAAGAGACCAACAAAGACAGTTAAATTCATGGTTTATATATATAAATTATGAATAGGGCATCTACATGTTTCCATAGTTTAGGGCCATGCATAGATAATTTGTAGTTATAAAGGCTTTTGTGTAATTTACTCCTTTAAACATGTACTTCAAATAGATATTTAAAATGTTTTATTTAAATTGAAAAATATTTCAATTAAGTGAATTTAAGTTATGTGAAATTTTAAAATAAATAGAAAAAATCTATATTATCTTTTGACTGTGATAAATTATCGTTTACTATTTTACTATGCTAAAAAATAACAACTGATTCTAAAATTCATTGCATAATTATTTTCTTTTATTGTAATCAACTAATTAGTGATCATATAAATATAATTATGAATAATTGTTTAGTTTTTCTATCTTGTCACAAGATTTTGTTTACTTGCAGGTTTCAGAACATCCTGAAAAGTTAATGATAAATGTTACTACAGATAATATCATGTAAGGAGTGCTTTAGCATCAAATGTTGTGTTCCATATATATATATATATATATATATATATTTGTTAGACTTACCTCAATTTTATCATAACTAAATGAATCATTAAATTATATTTTAAATATTTATTTACATAATTATATTAATTAATTTTAATCCATTATAGTGTATAAATGTTTTACTCATTTAAAGATAATCTATACAATATATCGGTAAGGGTATCAAATTTAATCTCAACTTCGTATAGTCACCTAACAAAATATCATTAAAACACTTATAATGTTAATGAAAAAAATTTAATCACTCTTACATTTTAATTATATGGAATTTTTTATTTAGTAATACTGCAAAATATTTTATAATAGTACTGAATAAAAAAAATTGATTATGCAAGGAATCAAATTTAAATAATAAATGAGTTTTCCCATATTGTAAACTTTTTATAATATTAGTGAGAAAACGAATGTGTTATATAGTTAAAAAATTAAAAATAATTTAGAATGTCAATTAATATTGAAAATATTTTAACTCTTGAGCTAATATATCAACAGGTGATAATATAAAATTTATTTATATTGACACCAAAATCCGATCAATGGGTTTGAGTTCAATATCACCCTTAACTGCAAGTAAAATATAGTAGAAAATAGAAAAGGAAGATAATGGAAGAGAAGCAAGACAGCAAACACCAGAAGTTTTATCGTGGTTCGGCTAAAGCCAAGTTGGCCCCTACGTCTATGCTGATCTTTGATTATCCATTAAAGGATTGCTTTACACAGTTTGAGTACAATGACGGTATTCTCTCACAATGTACAGTGCTCTCTCTATATTCCGGCAGAGTTTTTGCATGAAAAATCTTCTTCTTTTTTACGGTGACCACCACTTCCTATTTATAGAAAGGAGAGGGTTATAAGTATAATTTTACAAACAACAAAATGATTATTTTCGTCGCTCTGGGCATTTAATGCTTAACGTTAGGTAATTAATGTTGGGTAAATCATTGTCGAACTTTCGGGGAGCTGATGTGTAGGTTTGGAGGCTGAGCTGTCTGTGGGAAGTGTGTGCCTTGGATTGCTGACTAGGCTCTGTACATGCATCTGGCTCACTAACCTCACAACCTGGTATTGTGCCAATGAGCGAGCTGGAAGCTTTGGCCTACCTTACTGTTCTCACTTGGCTGTTCTCTTTGAGGACGGTTGGGATGGTAGTCTTCTCGCTGATGGATTGAGGGTCTTCTCAACGAGCTGAGCTCCCCATTGCGATGTTGCTTGAAGTCTTCAACTCGTACTCGACAACTTGAAATCCTCACTGAGCAACCCTGATATCCAATCTAGGCCTCCATCTGGTTAGCTATGCTTCTTATTGGACCTTGCCCGGTCCAAACCGTGCTTTTCGAAAAATGCCTATAACATAAGCCCCCCAATTCTCAACTCGTTTTGCAGGCTGGGAGTTGCCACTGATAGTCAAAGTATTTGTCTGCAGTCTGTAGGATGGATAAGTCTTCCTATTCAAACTGTTGTGTTGTCTTTTCTGTCTTTCAAACTTTCATTTCCCTTGCTTTAGACTATACTTCTCACTATGTGTAATTTTTTACCGTTAACGTGGTGACCTTGTTTTTTCTGGATCATCTGATCTAGAATAGTCAAATGTCCTTTGGGTCATTTAGTGAACCCAAACTGGTTTATAAAGCCTATGAAGCTCCCCTTGCTTCTCCATGAGATTGCCTGATAGATGCTTTAGTTAAGCCCTTTATGCTTTTAGTAGTTTGGCTTCCGGTGAAGCTCTTTGGGGTGTGCATGGTCCGTTGCAAAGGTTTTGGGGGTGCGAATGCTTCCCTGGATAATTTCTCTTGTTGGCTCCTGGGAAGTCTTGTATAGATCTTGAATTATTTCTTCATGGCTTTTCCGTGAAGTTCAGCCTCACTAGTCAGATTCCTGACTCCTTTTTTAATTGCTCGGGGTTTGAGCTAGGAAAGGAACCATTGGTTAAGAAAGGTTAATAAGCAGGAGCGACCGTGTGGGTGGGTGTTTCATTTAATGGGAGTTTGTCTCCTAGAGGCTGGTTCTCCTTCTTCTTGTTGAATTAATAGCTTCATGCTGTTTCTTTATTCTTGTATATGAGATCTTCTAATGTAAATCTGCCTCGTTGAAAGAGGTCTTTTAATAAAACTTCGAGCACTACGTTCATATCTTTTGCCTTTATAAGCTCATTATATCACCAACCTAGTTGGTTACCGATGGTAACATGACTAACTCCTGCAAAATTATAACTCGATAATTGTTATGAGGAATGTTTAATGGGCTAATCAACCCCATTTATTAAAAATAAAATTTACGTTAATATGCTTAAGCCCATTAGTTTCAACTTAAAGGATATGTGTCACATGCATAATCAACTGATTATGTCGGTTCGCTTTAATCGGTAGGAAGCACGAGCACTTGAATGCCTTTGAGGCTAAGTTTAAATAGTAGAGTGCTCAAGCATCTTTGCCATCACAAGACTGAGTTTCCAAGTGGGCTGCGTATTCATATCAGTTCATGCAAAAGTTTAGTGCTTGTGGCACTTCTCAGATGCGAGGTCTTAAACTTGTCCGTGCAAGATTTTTGTGTGTAGAGCACTTCTTGGACCCGACTCGTACAAAATTTTTGTGCATGGATAGCACTTCTTGGACACAAGGTCTTGAAATTGCCCACGTAAGGTTTTTGTGCATGAAGCACTCCTTGGATGCGACTTACGCAAGATTTTTATGCGTGGCTAGCACTTCTTAGACGTGAGGTCTTGAAAATGCCTGCGTAAGGTTTTTGTGTGAGAAGCACTCCTTGGATGTGGCTCACGCAATATTTTTGTGCGTGGCTAGCACATCTTGGACGCGAGGTCTTAAAATTGCATCATGGTCCAGCACTAAGTGACCTATGACCCCAACTAATTGTTTGGTGCTCCCGTTTATCACACGCGCTACTCTTTTATTTCCAACAACGGTTGGAAATAATTACTCCTAGTATTGATACGTGTGCACTGCGTCATCATGAGCTGATCACTATCCTTCTTCAGGCTGTTGGATCGTGGGTAATTGACAAGCCCTTTGATCTGATAGTGGGATCGCATCCCTTTATAAACTGAAGGGGCCTTCTCTCTCCCTCTTAATTGCCATTCCAAAATTTTTAGAGCTTTAAATTCCTCTACTCATTTGCTTTCTTGTTTGCTATGACAGTTCTTTTGCTCTCAATTTCTGTAGGTTCCAGTACGCTTTTCTGATTGTTACTTGAGCTTCCAAACCTTCTGTGTCCATAAGTCATGGTATGTCCCCTCTAATCTTGCTTTTTTCTACTTTTTCCTCTTTTGTAAGGAGTAAGAGACTTGATTATGACTGGATAAGAGATGATAGTGTTGATAGATAGAGCTGGTTTAGATGCTCTATTTTGTTTGGATCTGAATAACTGGGGTGCCAGTAAACTTTAAGATTTTGGACGTTGATTTTAGTCTTTTGGGATCCTACGATTTAGCCGGAATGTCCTCTCCGTTTGTCGGGGTTTGGTTTGTCGATGCGATGACATGGGGTGTGCATAGCCTGCGGTGTAGAGGGTCATTAGTCTTAGTCTTCGGTATGATTCACTCTCAATAACCTGACCAGCCTTATTTTTTTCTCTTTGTATAGATGAGAGCAGGTCATGCACATCGCCATCATATAATTAGAAGTGAGGACAATGAACTAGACTCTTTTCAGGGTGTGGGGGTAGTGCGACATGCCGATAAAGTGACTTTGAGCAGGAGAAAGGTTGCTACGGACTTCGATGCCCATCTGGGCAATACTGAGGGCTGAGGGGTCATTCCGGGGTAGCATCTCGACCGTCAAGTATTCAAGTTGCATACATCAACAGTGCGTCTTCACGACATTTGAATCGTAATTCAATCATGCTGAATCCCCAAAGGGTGCAGTGTCATGGTTCCTGCTCTGGACAATTATGCTCCTTATCCTCCCCGGGGTTTTATAGCTATCGGTCTCCTATACCTCACAGCAGGACTAAGATTCCCGATGCAACCCTTCATCGTCAACTTCTTGAACAAAATAAAACTTAGCCCATTCCACCTCACTCCTAACTTTTACACTTCACTTATCTCGTTAGCCCTAATCCATATGGGCAATGGCCTTCCACCACTGTCACCCAAAACTTTGTGTTACTTGTACGACCTGAGGTGCACAAACTCAAAGGACAGGCTTTACTATCTCTCAGCTCGACAGACATCGTATAAGGGCATCCTACCGAAAGGGGATGCCAAAGGAAAGTCCAACGTGGGGCATTATAAGTCACTTTGGTTTTACATCTCATGCCCTTCATTGCACTACCTTAGAAATCTTGATTTTTTTCTTGTTCCAAGTAAACAGACTGGGATTGAGTGAGTTTTATGGGTTTTGATATTTGTTTTTGATTCTGACCTTTGCTTGATTATGCAAATGGGACTGGCAAGAGATCCATGCTAGGGGCCAAAAAGTTGGAAGTCTTGGATCAGTTCATGACGTCCAGCGACCTCGAGAATGACTTTCAATTTGATGAAAGCCTCCTTTGTTGTTACAAGCTTGCTTTGGTGAAAGACATCGAGGTTACTAAGGAGGTAGGTATTCACTAAGCAACGGAGGTCAGGCCTACAAACTTCGATGACTACGACAAAGTAATAGAGCTAATCCTCAAGACGCTACCCTCAGACAATGAGGAAAAGGCCTTTCCAACCTACGAGGTTGATTCGGCCCTGGTCATCACAGAACAGCCCTCAGCCCCCGAGATCAAGGCGACTCCAGTTGCCATAGACCAATCAACTACTCGGATTGTGATTCCAATGCAAGAACCAGCCAGCACACCGTGACCTAAAAAAGTGGTTGCAACTGACATCGCTAGTCCATCTAGTCCTCCCCCAAAGAAGTGAAAGGTTGACATGCAGAAGAAGAAAGTGACCTCCTACAAGCGTATGGCGTCGAAGGTCGAGAATACGAGGCCTTTGGCCAAGCTCGGCTCCAAGAAAGAAGGATATGCTCATACCTTCATTGAGAACATGGGCACGATCTTGGGATATGGCAGTCAAGTTAGGGTGTTGGAGGATGAGGAGTTCACCATTGGGAGGCTAGTAGGATATATGGCTCGTCATGGCCTGGTGGTAAGTATTACTCCTTGTCTTAGTCACTCTATTTGCTTTGTAGTCTAACCTTGTTGTTTGCTCTCATAGAACTTACTGACACTAATGAAGATTAAAGAAGAGCTCCGAGGCCAGGATGACGAGAAGTCCACTCTAGTAGACGAGCTGGTAGTTTTAATAGTTGAGGTACTAGAGTTGAAGGAGAAGGTCAAAGAAATGGAAGCCACTTTGTCCCGTGAGGTAGAGCATCATGAAGCCGCTGTGATAAATCTTGGCTTTGTGACGAATGACCTAAATAAGGCTAAGATAAAACTAGATAAGGCCCAGTCACAGGCACAGCTAGCGATTAAAGTGGCTGACACTGTCGAGGAGAAGGCAAGATCTACAGAATAGCGAGCTAAGGCTACTGCTGATGAGTTGAGGGCGCTGAAGAGAGAACTTGAGCTCGCTAAGGAGGAAGCAGCTAAGGTCAAAGCAGAGACATCCTCGTTGGTGGCAGAAATAACTAAGGAAATGAGGACCAAAACTTATGCTTCTTTCTTCTACACTTTGTGGGAGAGACACCCTGAGCTAGATTTCTCTTTCTTTAGCCCTCAAGCTTTGGAAGCCGTGGAGCACTACAAAAGGAGAGTTGCTAAGTCTAACTCCTCGACGAAAGGACAAAGTGTTGAGACCACAGTCCTTCCCACTGAAATTGTCATTCAATGAGAAGGGGATATACAAGTCATTGATGATCCTCCAACGGTTAAAGTTCCCAAGGCTCCTGTTCCCAATCCCTGACTTGATAAGAACCTTGCTCCCAAGGCTCTGGCCTCTTAGAACATAAATTTTGTAACTTTGATTTTCTTTTTTGAGATTTGTAATGGACTTTGTGGACAATTTATATTAAATGACTTTATTGTGATGAAAGTTGAATATATCTCTCTTCATTTCTTTCATACTTGAATGTGCGAGATTGTTTGGTTATATTAGGACAAAAATTCAATATGCTATATCAACTATTATTACACATTACTTTACATTGAGTTCTCTTTGAATCTTATTCCATAAGGAATTCAAAGAATTATATACACATTTACAAGGACTAACTCTTATGCACCGAGACACTTATTGATAATAATGACAAAGGTGCTTGGCACTCCAAGCTCGGGGGAATTCCACTCCATTCATGTCCACCAGATGGTAGGCTCCATCACTCATAACCCTTTTAACAAGGTATGGACCTTCCTAGTTTGGTCCTAAAGTCCCTTCGCTGGGTTTGTATGCTCCAGGAAGGATAAGACATAGGACGAGATCAACGGGTTTGAACTTCCAAGCTCGCACTCTATGATTGTAATACCTTACTATGCATCACTGGTGGGAAGCAATCCTAAGACTAGCTCTTTCTCTCGCTTCTTCTATAAGGTCTAGGTTCGTAGCGAGCAGTTAATTATTGTCCTCTGGGTTGAAGCAATTCTTCGTTGTGTTGTGACCTCAAGTTCTGCTGGAATCATTGCCTCTCATTCGTATACCATCAAAAAAGGGGTTTCCCCTATAGAGCTGCAAGGCGTGGTTATGTAGGTCCATAGCACCGCTTGTAATTCATCCACCCAGACTCCTTTTTTAGCTTCTAACTTGGTTTTCAAGATCCTCTTAATAATCTTATTGGCAGCTTTGACTTGCCTGTTGGCTTGCCGATGGTCTACGGCTGTGAAGCTTTTAGTGATTTTGAGGTCGTTGTAGAACTCAACGAACTGCTCACTAGTAAACTGAGTCCCATTATCGGTTATGATCTGCTGAGGGACTCCGAACCTGTAGACAATACTATTCCACATGAACATTTCAACCTTGGAATATGAGATTTCAGCAAGTTCCTTTGCCTCTATCCACTTGGTGAAGTAATCCACGGCTACTATTGCATACTTACAATTTCCCTGAGCCTTAGGAAGTGGTCCGATCAAGTCCATCCCCCAAATTATGAATAGGCACGGACTGGTCATTTGCTTCAAGTAGGCTGGCGAAGCTCGTGGCGCTTTTACAAATCTCTAGCACTTATCACACTTTTTGACGAGGTCTATAGCATCTTGCTTCATTGTTGGCCAGTAAAACCCTTGTCAAAAAATTTTTTGTGCCAAGGACAGCCCCCCAGCATGGTTTCTACAATAACCTACATGAATCTCCTCCAAGACGGTGCCACAGTCCTTATTATCTATGTATCTTAGAAGTGGGGTTGTGAACTCTCTTTTGTAAAGTGCATTATCACAGATGCAATATCTGATTGCTCGAGCTCACAAACATCGCGCCTCAAGTTTATCTTCTGGTAACTTCTCATTCTGCAAGTAGTCCAGGATCAAATTCATCCAAGAATTAGGTGCTTTGGCGATCGCCATCACAACATCTTGATGCTCAATACTTAGGGATGAAAAAAGCTCTACCGGGATCGTTCCTATAAGATTGAGATCATTAACAGTGGATAGATGAGCCAAAGCATCAGCATGCATGTTTTGGGCTCATAGAATCTAGTTGATCTCATATGCTAAAAAAGGCCTAACAATTCTTGGACCTCTTGGAGATAGCTCATCATCTTCGGCCCTTGAGCTTGGTATTCACCCTTCACCTGGCAGACGATGAGTTGCGAGTCACTAAAATTTTTTAATCTTTTAGCTTGCACCTCCCTGGCCAATTGCAAACCAGCCAATAAGGCCTTGTATTTAGCTTCATTGTTTGTGGCTTAAAAGTTGAACCTTAGAGCACAAAAGACCTTGTGTCCTTCCGGACTGATGAAAAGCATCCCTACTTCGACCTTTTAGTCGCTGGATGACTCGTCAATAGATAATTCCCACAATGTATAAGTCGGCCAGTGATTGTCTGTTGATGGCTAATCTAGGCCTATATTCGAAGTCGAATTGAGTGAGCTTTATTACCCATTTGAGCAATCGTCTTGAGGTGTCGAGCATTACATGATGACCCTAATGCTGTGGGTTTGGAAATAAGGTTGCAGCTTTCTCGAGGCGATGACCAGGCAGTAGACTAGCTTTTCCATAGGTGAGTATCTTGTTTCGACATCTAGCAGTCTCTTACTTACATAATAGATGGGGAGTTAAGTTTGTCCCTCTTCTCATGTTAGGGCCATGCTCAAGGCATACTAGTTACACAATCAATCTCTCACCCTCTTTTAGTTTGGAAAGGAAAGGTACTTGTCCTAGGTACGTCTTGAGTTTCTAAAAAGCGATCTCACACTCCGAGATCCATTCGAACCTCTTTGCCTTTTTAAGGATGTCGAAGAAAGGGACACATTTGTCTGCTACTTTCGAAATGAATCTGCTGAGTGCAGTGATCTGGCCATTCAAGCTTTGGACATCCTTTGGATCGATGGGGGAATGCATATCAAGGAGTGCTCTGATTTTTTTTGGATTCACTTCGATCCCTCTATTATTGACTATAAAATCGAGGAATTTACCCAAGGCCACTCTGAACGTACATTTGTATGGGTTCAGCTTCATCTGATACTTTCTTAGGGTCTGGAACATCTTTTCTTGGTCGTGGACATGATCGACTAGCTGTTTAGATTTTACCAATATGTCATCAATGTATACCTTCATGGTCTTGTCAATCTGCTCTCAAAACATCATGTTTATTAATCGCTGGTAGGTTGCCCCCATATTTTTAAGCCCGAAAGGTATCACCTTATAATAGTATAACTCGCCATCAGTAATAAATGAGGTATGCTCTTCATCCTATGTGACCATTGGAATCTGATTGTACCCTGAATAGGCATCCATGAAGCTGAGGAGTTCATGCCCCACTGTCACGTCTATAAGCTAGTCTATTCTCAGTAAAGGGAAACTATCTTTGTGGTAAGCCTTATTAAGGTCAGTAAAGTCGATACATGTCCTCCACTTCCCATTCTTTTTCTTCAAGAGGACGGGATTGGCCAGCCAAGTGGGGTAGTGCGCTTCTCGGATGAAATTATTCATCAAGAGCCTATCTACCTCATTCTTTAGTGTCGTGTAACGCTCGGTTGCCATTGGCCTTCTCTTTTGGCAAACCGATTTCATCCGGGGATTGATATTTAATCTATATGACATTACATTTGGATCGAAGCCCACCATATCCTTATGGTTCCAAGCGAAAATGTCCATATTTTCTTTGAGAAATCCCGTCAGTTGTGCTTTCACATCGGGTGGTAAGCATTTGCCCAACTTGAGGCATCTTTCTTTGTCCGCCTCACTAACTCGCACATCCTTGAGCTCTTCAACTAGTCCAATGGCTCACTCAACATTGACCTCTTGAGGGTCAAGGTCGTGGCTAACTCTTTTTACACTCATTGCCCAGGGTTCTCCCCCGGACACCTCATTCACCTTCTTCCCTTAAACTCTGAGTTTGACTGCATCCTTATAGCAACGTCGAGCTACCTGTTGCTCCCCTCGCACACATTCGACTCCGCTCGAGGTTAGGAACTTAATGGTCAGTGTCCTGGTTGATGTCACCATTTCAAAATCATTCATGGTAGGTTACCCTAGTATCACATTATAGGCTGAGGGACAATTTATAATCAAAAAATCCCCCATGACAGTTGCTTGCTTATAGGAGTCCCCTAGAGTGAGCGGGAGTGTGATTCATCCCACCGGGAGTATCCATCCCTTATAAAATCGTAAATGGACTCGGGTGATGGATCCAACTGATTCGTGCTCACACCCATCTAGTCGAAGCATCCCTTATACATCACGTTCATAGAGCTTCCAGGGTCAACTATTATCCTTCTCATATCAGCATTGCTGATCTTTGCTCGGATGACAATTGTATCATTATGAGGATAATGAATTCCTTATGTATCTTCCTCTGAGAAGGAGATGTCATTCGAAGCTATTTTGGCCTTCTTGGTGAGCATTTCACGTTCCGTATGACTTGCTAGAAAGACACAACCTGCTGCTCACACATAACGGTTGTGTGATCAGTTCAAAGTACCTGAGATGTGAGGTCCATCATGTATGGTGAAGATGGTCCTCATGAAGGATGCTTCCTCACGCTCTGGAGTTTGGTGACATTGCCGCATAGGCTGTTGGGGACATAGGGGTCATTAGCCCGGGGATCTCACCATATAGTCTCTAAAGTAGCCTCTCTTAATGAGGTCCTCAATGGCGTCCTTTAACGCCTGGCAATCCGACATGTTGTGCTCGACTTCACTATAGTAGGCATAGAATTTGTTACGATTCCTCTTCTTTATCGAGGTCCTCAGGGGTTTGGATCTGTCGAAGTCTTCAATGTCCCTTTCGATCACATATATCCTGTCTAGAGCATCTGATAAGACGGTGTAGGTACCGTAGCGACCCCGAGGTTGAAATTTTTCGTTCTGGGCACTCTTCACAGTTTGGCTTCCAGAGCCCCCCCTTTTGGCCTTCTTTGTTGCTCCCATCTCCACTTCTCTTCTTCCCCCGATTAGAGGTGCATGTCTTCTCCTTTTTATTTGACCTATTCGGACCGAAGGTTTCTTCCCATCGGATCTCTTTGGTAGCTCACTCATAGAACTCACCCAAGCTCTTAATAGGAGACTTGTATATGTCCTCGTATAGTTTCCTATCTTTTTGAAGTCTGGATGAGATTGTCGTGAGGATACTTTCGTCCGACGGGTTTTCCACATTGCTAACTTCTTGCCGAAACTTGGTGATATAGTCCTTGAGAGACTAATCTTTCCACTGAAAGACCATCTCTAAGTGGCAAGATGGGGCAAGTTACTTCTTTAACGCCTGATACTAGTCGAGGAACTTTGTTTGACATTCCTCCCAACTCCTTATGCTACGAGCTAGGAGACTTTTGAACCATGTCCGTAGCACCTCTCCAAGCGTGGCGGGAAAGACTCGATACTTCACTGGCGGATTAGAAGTCTACAGGTCCCTTTGGATGTTAAAAGCATCCAAATGGTTGTAGGGATCACTATCCCTATTATAGAGGGGGATGTTCAAAATTTTAAATCTACAGGGAAAGGGCTCCATCTTAATCTGGCTAGAGAGTGGAGTTCTCTCCTTTTACGATTTTAGATTTCCCTGGGATGTAGAGTTCTTTTCTAACTACTTCATCTTTTGGAGTAGTTCTTCGACCATTGGGTCTCAGGACTTAGATCGATAACTGGAAGTCTTTCGACTCCTTTTGTCTCACTTGCTACTGTAATACCTGAAAAAAAAAGTGGCAGAAGGACCAAATTAAAAATTTAACAAGGAATAAATTGAAAAAATTCTTTGAAGTTGGGCCCTAGTGAAAGGTGGTGGAAAATTTTGGGGCCAAACTATAATTTGTCCTATTTTATTTTTATTATAAAACCTTCCCCAGCCCGGTTTCCTCTCTTAAAGCTTCCCAAAATTTCCTTAATTTTTGACATCCTTCTTTATTGCCCACTTCTTCTTCGATCGATTCTTCTTCGGCTATCTTCCTCTTTTTTCAGCATCTTTTTCCAATAGTTCTCAATTCCATCTTCTTCCTTCTACTCAGAGCTTCCTCTCTCTAGTCGAAGGCCATCTTGTGTTTTGCTTTGGCTAAATTTTATCTCCCATTGCGCCGGTGACGTTTAGTCAGTCTTAAGTCGCTAGTCATCTCCTATCCTTCCTTTGTAGTATTCTTCTTTGCCGTCGACCGGCCAGCAACTCTTCCCTATATTGTGGCTTAGTTCGGCTGATTTTTCTATCAACTTGCTGGCAAAGCTTCTGTCAATGGTGAGCTAATTACGGGTACTTCAAACTCCGATGAGTATTCCTAGATCATCGGATTTATTTTATAGTAATCTTACAACTAGTTTTCTAAGATATTAAATTTGAAATCCTTAACAGTATAGGTTTGGCTAGCAACTCTTATAGGCTCATCGATGGTATCCCAGCTCCGGCCGAGCTGGCTATTGATATTTTGGGAGCTGGTGAGTAATCCTAGAACAAAAAATTTATTTTATAGCTTACCTAGATTAACTTTCCAAATATATTTAGTTTGAACAGTAAATTTCAAAATTGATGAAAGTTGGAATTTTCTTATGGATTTGTTTTAGATAAATTCCTTTCAATG
>JANHAO010019110.1:0-13363 GCA_026873985.1 Saraca asoca
TATGGTGAAATAGATAAAACAATCTTTAGTTGTTACTACAATTCAGTGTTTGTTAATTAGAAAAATTGAAAGATTAAAGTGTTTGCAATTGTAAAACCATAACTTTCAAAGATAAATGCTCAGTGGGGATACACATAAAATTCATTATAATAAAACCTAGCTTTAGGTTAAGTCATGGATGTATATATAAAACAAATCAAAAACTCAAATAGAGTCAGTTGATTTATTTTTTTTAAAGCCCATTGAAACTAAAAGTCAGTAGGGGAAGCTAAACGCATGTTGTTGTATTCTTTGCATGAAGTTGTCAACACGTATAACATACAACACTAATTAATATCTCACTGACAAGTTTATTACCTTTTAATGATAGCTAAACTAGTGAATGTCTAGTTTCTGGAAGTATGTCCCTTCGGGAAGTTGTTATGCCAGCAGTTTCTAGAGGTATGTCCCTTCAAGAAGTCACATATTTCTGGTTTCCAGATTTGGTTGCTGTGTATATTTGATTAGGTTTCATTCAGTTTTGAATTTTGGAAGTCACATATTTCTGGTTTCCAGACTCACTGCTAAGAGACAAGCCCTTGCCAGTTGGAAACTCGTGAGCTCGCTTTCTTCTTCCAGCCCCTTCCTCAGCAACAATCTCTTCCTTAGTTTCGCTCTTGAAACTGGGAAGTCCAGAAAAAGGCCCACCAAAATGGCTAAAAAGGAGAAACCTCACAATTGTGAGGACATAATCCAAGATCCATATGAGATCTCTCCACATTACCAGAGAAGTATTATCTTCGAGGCTTTTTATGCAGTAAACCATATACGCTTCACTAGAAAAATAGAATGCCGGAGGTGTGGGGGGCTCATATGAAGTTCCCATCGAATTTCTCTAAAGAAGAAAAAGAGGGCCTCCACTATCTTAAATAGAAGTAGCTTTGATCCCACAGAGGGGTCCCAACCACCTTCATTAATTATCTCAAGAGAAAATGAGGTTGATGCGTCTGTGATTAAGAGACACGTGTGATGAAAGGAACGGTTTGGGACTAATGAAATGACATGTTCAATTAAGGCTTTGACTGCATAAAGATATAATTTTGGCAAGACTCAACTCCTAGCCCGCGAAGTGAGTTGAGAGTTGGGGGGCTTATGTTATGGGCAAAATTCGTGATTTCTTAAATGGGCTAGTAGAAGGCCTAATGTAGTAGCAAATTCGCAGCTTGCTAAGGTGCTGAGGATGCCATAGCCTTGGTTCACTTATTTAATAGCAGATCTTGTGCGAGCTCAAACCAACTCAACCTCACTATTTGGAAAGTGGTAGTGACCCCAGGCTAAGGGTTTTGGGTCACAAGGTGCAGTGAAAGGCTTACTAGGTAGGAAACAAATGTATGTCACACTTGAGTAGACAAGGGTCCCACCCACAGAAAATAATCTATAGTAGTAGAATTGAAAGATATGTTTTGTCTTGTACGTACACTGCATGATGTAACATATTCACAACTTATAAATTTACTATTGTAGCCTTCTTCTCTTTATAAATAGGAAGAAGGAACACTCTGTAGGCAGGAGAAGGCTGGAAAACCATATTGAAACTCTACAAAAATTCTTCCATATCAATACACTACCGTGGACATAGGGTCCAGTACTATCCGGATTTGGCTGAACCACGTTAAAAAGCTATGTATTCCTTATTGCTTTTCTTCTTCTTCTTCGTGCCTCTCTGCATTTATTTATTGTGATTGGAGCCAGATTGCAGCTTGATTCCTAAAAGAACCTCTTCTGTTGGCTGGATTTTGGTAGAACCAAAATCCATTGTCAACACTTCTAGCATAAGAAAACCATAACATTTATTCTTAAGTTCATTTCATAGTCATTGGAAAGAAAATATAATTCAATAACAAGAATATCAAAATCATTAGGAGGGATGGAAAGCATGAAAGGAACTTGTGAAATGCACATTATTTACACACTATTATTGTTGGCATAAGAGGGCTCTACTACTCCTTGTCCCACTTTGAGCTCAGCTTGTAGGTGGAGTTTCCAAATGACCTACAAGCACCAAATCAACCATAATCTAAAAATTAAATCATAGAGAAACTAGTTTTAACAAAAATCTCATTTTGTCCCAAAATTTCCAACTCACACTTTAAGCCCTAACTCAAGAAAATTAAAATTATTGTCTACCTATTAGCTAATCTAAACTAATCTAACTTAAAAACTACTAACTGAGCCTTGGGATTACCTTTTAAAATGAGAAGAATAAAGATTTTTCAAAGATTTTGTGCTAGGGTTTCGTACTCAACCCTTTCCAAGAGTTTTCTCCAAGTGCACCTCAAGTTCTCTAGTTTTCTAACAAGATTTGTGCTAAAATGAGAGAAAATACCAAGAAATTTTGAAGAAATTTGAAAGAAATCAAGAGACTTTGATCTAGTATGAAAGGACGGAGAAGAGGAGAAGACATAATTGTGAAAAGTATGATGTTTTTGGAGAAAAATTAGGTAAATGGGTATTTATAGTAGTTAGGCCTGCTCAATTTGTTCAACTAGACGATTCCAATTGCAATCATGATCGTGGGTTCAAAATTTGATCCTAAGATTCAAATCATGATCAAAATCAAGAATGCACAATTCAACATTTTGTGATTCTAATCGCAAAAATTAGTTCAAATTGTGATCAAAATCACAAGATTTTGCAAACTTTTTACAAGTGAGTCATAAAAAATAATTCAATTTGTGATCAGAATCACAGGAATTCATAGGCTCTACGCTAGTTGCCTTATCGAAAAAAATGAAAACTCTAAAGAACAAAAATTTAGTTTTGGAGGTCTAGTTCAAAATGGTGACTTTTAGAAAAAAATATCATTTTCCACTTTCTCAAAAAGCCACTTAAAGTTGTTCAAAAATTCTCTAAAAATCATTTTTAGAGTAAATAACATCAAAGCAATCAAAGCTAAGATTTTTCCTATTCAAAGAATACATATTTCATAAAGGCCCCTTTATAAGTGCCAAGACTTAGAAAAATTTCAAAACTTATAACCCAGCTAACTTAGAAAAAGGTTTGAAGGGTCAAAATCAGAGAAGATAACAATGTTGTAATAAAATGTAAGTCATACAAGAATGATTAAGATTTACCAAGCTAACCTTAAGCTCATGTTAAACTTAACTATCTGTATTTTATACTATGATTTATGTAAACTACATGCAACGATAGGGATGTCACAGAAGAAGTCATATGCATAGAACATCAAAATTCTTACAAAATGTATGTTATACTATACATAAAACTCTTTTATTTTTCATGCTTACTTAATCAAAGTCACTTAATCTTAAGAACCATGCAATGTGATTATATGGACAGAGTATAGAAATTTGTTTTGGGTCTTATTCTGCACTTTTAGTTTATAATGGTATCTAGTGCCAAGCATGCAAGCCTTTGATATTTACAATTGCTTCTTGTTAGGCTTTTGACCATGAGGTACTTCTGTGATTCTTTTCCCACCCTAAAACTAAATGGAAAAAAAGTGTCTCTTACATTACTTTCAAAATAGCAAAATAGTCAAACCCTATTTTCTTGTATACATTTTGATGGCGGTGTAAATAGTCAATCATGTTATTTTTAAGTGCTTAACTAACTTTCTATAATTGAATGGTACACTGGTCATTTGTCAATTATAAGCATTTTTGGTTAGTATATTCTCTCATATTAGAGCTGAGTTGGATTTTTCTTATTTTTCATTATGATATCTAATATGGAGTTCATGGTTTCATTTCACATGTTTAATTATAATGAAATGGCTTTGCTCAGTGGTTTCTAGGATTAATTGTGGTACAATAAGAATGTCTTATGTTGATTTGTTTTTAATCTTGTAATTAGCTTTTAGTTAATTTGAGTTTTGAAGTGTTTTCTTTTCCCTTTTGTTCTTTGCTTTGATGAATTTGATTCATTTATGCATTTTTTTATGACTCATCTATCATGTTTTTCTATATTTTATCTTCCTTTTGCTTATATGTAATTAATTCATTTTCAATGAGAATGCTTTTGATAGATAGAAAGGCTTTTTATGCTTACTAGCCATATCTTACACAAAACTAATTACTTTTGTTTTACTTTGTATTTTGTATTTCATCTTGTAGATATTATATCATTTGTTTAGCTTCTACCTAGCTTTTCCCTATTTATAAGGCTTATTTTCGTACCAAGTAAGAGTCATTTCTTAATAATTTCTCCTTAATTCTTTAATGATAGCTATGACTATTCAGGATATGGAGGATTTACAAGTGAGGTAAGTAAGCAATCTATTTGCCTTCTGCCGCTTATCATTGCATTTTAATCAAGGGTAGTAACCCAATTGAAATTGCAAACTTAACAAATGAGTAGGGCCTATATAAAATTTTGAGAACTCATTGATTATGCAATCAACAATTTGACCTAGAGTTAGAGGCATCGATATTGTAGAGGATTAGAGTCCCATGTTTGTCTTTCTATCATAAATTTTCCTTAAACCTTGAAAATCAGCCTCAAAAATCAGTTTTCAACTACATTCTTTGTTGCTCTTTAGATCAATCTTTTCATTGATCTAACAGTCTAATAGTCTTCTATGTTTAAGTGTAGGGTCTTGTAAGAAAATATTTTATATAATTGACATTAATTTTAGGTAAATAAAATGCAAGTTGATTAGCAAGTAAACAATATCATAATTATTTGAGATAAATAAAGGCTAGAAAGCTGTTGAAAAATGAAGGTGAAATAAAGAGTCCATGAAAGGACATTTTTTTCCTTGTCTATATAATTATGTTTACCTTTATTGTTTAAATTGCAATTCATATTTATAATATTATATATACTATTATTATTTGCGCTAAATTTAATAACCATATTCTTTTATAATTTTAATATTTACCTATAATTTTTTAAATCATGACATAATTAGAATCACAATACCAGAACCGTAGTCATAATTATCATATTCATGCACTAAGAAACTCAGTTCATTAATGGACACTATATATAACATTGACCTCTGAAGCAAATAGTTTATAGTGATTGAATCTCCTATCCTTCTGACAACCTTCATTCTTTTATAATTACAACTAACATAGCCTAAAGTAACCACCAATCACAAGATGATTGATTAAGGTTGATCACCGAAGATCAGTTGAAAAAATAGCTGTGGCAAAAGCAAGGTTTCATATCCAAACTGATTGATTTGTTACATTCGGTCAATTAACTTAGGTGTAGAAGTTGATCAAAACAAAGAATTAGCAAAGCAATTGCCTAACTGACATAAGATAAAAGGCATGACCTAAGCAAACATGAATCATGTGACTGTAGAAACTGTCTAGCTAAAATCTTGCTTATGCAATCGTTATGCCAAGACATGTGATCGCATATCATTCCTCCTAGCACATGACAATTGGCATGCTCAACACCTATATAAATGAATAGGTATCTTCTCTTTAATCTATCCTCATTACACTTACCAAATCTCTGTGTAAGTATTGACTTGATTGTTGGAGTGTGCTACTAACTCTGCTATGTACCCTTGTTACCTTTTTGTCATTTTGTACTCCATTGGTCAACTTTACCTAAAAGTAAAGTTTCATTTGGTACTACTAATGGCTTTTCTGACCACCTCATGTCTTAACATTCTCATTGAACATTATCATTGTGAAAAGGCTTGAGATGAACATCACAAAGGTCAAATGGTAGAAGAAGCTGGAAGGATTATTGTTGAACTTGAGCATGATGCACTAAGAGTAGGTTGATGAGTTGCAGGAGGAGTTGGAGACCTTCTGGTGTGCTTAACGCAACCTGCTCTACCTTTATTGCTGTTAGTCCTCTAAGCCTTATCCTTATGGAAATTAATCCAACCACTCTTACAACCTTTTCTTAGCTAACCCAACCTCACTACATTCTCAAGCGTTAGCCACCTTAGCCACATCTAACACCTCTTCTATAAGAGCAAGTCTCTAACCTCACCATTACTATGCGAGTGACCATACTTGTTAACTCATCCTTAGACCATCTCTTCCACCCAAGAGTCTCTCAAATTCAAACCCCAATTATCCAACCTAGCCTTATTGTTATTATAGCTCCATCACACATGGTTGACCTCCATCACCATGTGCAGAACCATATCACCTAAATGCATAAGCCTTATAACCTGTTAAACTTATGCATAGACCTTACCCAGACCTCCAAGTAGCTAGCCTATTGCCATTAAAAGAACCACCCATTTTTTACGGCTATGATGGCTGCTCCTATGCTTGTCCATTTCAAACCACCAACCCATATGATGGCACATCAGACCTTTAAGAGCACTTAAAGGTGTTTAAAGCTTCAATGTTGTTATTAGGTGAACTGGATGCTATTATGTGCCTATTTTTTCTACTATCTAAAAGAAAGCTAGCTTACATTGGTTTATAACTTTACTGAGGCAATCGATCGATAGCTTTCACTAACTTGCTGAGGCATTTTCCACTCACTTTGTAATAAGTAAGGCACCTAGGAAAATGTCAATAGCTTTGGTAAATTTCTAGTAGGGGCATCATGAAACCCTCAAGAAGCATCTTGCTCATTTTAATACCTTGGCACAAGAAATCAAAGATGTTAATAAAAGTGTGGTAGTGCACCAAATCAGATTAGGCCTTTGCTCTAGTCACTTCTCCCTCTCCCTGGCCAAGCGACCCACTTTTCTCTCTCAAAACTCTTAGCCCAATTAGAAAAATACATTAATGTGAAAGAAGTTGAGCTCGCTTGATAGCAGGTTGAATGTACATAATTTGACAGCCCATCTTCCAAGGATAGAGTTCTCGAGTGAGAGAAAGTACCTCTTCGGGGGAAATTCAATAATTATGCACTACTAAATGCATCGATAAGTCATATCATGAGGATGTTAGAGCTATAGAACTGATGAAGTTTCCCATGTAAAAGAGATGAAAGTTCCCCCCAGCTAACAAGTCAAAATTTTGCAATCAACATTATGGGCATTAGACTGATGAATGTGTTATCTTGAAAAGTGAGATAGAAGTGCTTATAAGGAGGGACACCTTTCAAAATACAAGAAATTCCTCATAGAGGGTAGGGAAAAAGAAGAAAAGGAACATGATTGCTCTCTACGTCCCACTCGTTTGGAAGGAAAATAGGTTTAGGTGACCCTCTTTGTCATGGGGATGGTCAAAATCATCACTAGAGGTTTTGCTTAAGGAAGAACATCTAAAAACATTAGAAAGAGGCACCTTAAGACAATAATAATGGTGGAGGTAAAGAAAAGGAGAGAGTAGTATGAGTCAATCTACTTTACAGAGCAGGATTTTAGAGACATTGATCAAGATCATGATAACCTAATGGTCATTTTAGTGTTGTTGCATAATTTCATCATTAAAAGAATAATCATTGACGAAGGAAGTTTTGCTAATATTTTGTGTTTACATGCCACCAACACCTTAAATATCCCTAAAAGCATGAATAAACTTTACACAGGTGTATTAATGGGTTTCATAGGAGTATAAGTTTAGGTGCAATGGATAGAGACCTTAAGGCTAACTTTGGGGATGTAGCTATTGACTAAAAATTTGGATGTCACTTTCCTTGTCATGACCGATCTTAATTATGCCTATAGTGCAATTTTAGGGAAGCCATATTTGAATCAGGCCAGGTCCATTGTCGCCACCACTTATTAATTGATAAAGTTTCCAACAATTGGAGGAATTGGGGAAGTGCAGGCTGATTAACAAGTCACCCATAAATGTTACACAAAGAGTAAGAGTCAGGAAAGCACTAGCGGGATGAAACCAATGATCATTAGTGCAAAGAATCATGAATGCCAAATGGTAGACTCAACACTGCTTGACATCTGACATGACAAACCATATTGGTTGAGCTAGGTTTGAATTTGGAAGAAGTGTGGATTTTTAGAGAAGATGATAAAAGAGTAGTCAAAATTGGGGCTAAACTAGAGGAGACTGATCAGGACTGATTGGTGAAGCTTTTAAAGGATTATATTGAAGTGTTTGCATGGACACCCATTAACATGCCAGGGATTGACATGAGGGTAGCATGCCATAAATTGTCAATTGGTTCAAGCATAAAGCCTATGCAATAGAAGAAGAATCACGGTCCCAAGTGATAGGAGGTGATTTAGGAAGAAGTAGAAAAGGCACTAAATGTGGGATTCATCAAGAAAGTCCCATATACCACATGGCTAACAAGTTTGGTCTTGGTTAGGAAGGCCATAGGAGATGGAGGATGTGTGTAGATTTCATGAATCTCAACAATGCATGCCCTAAAGATTCATATCCATTCCCAAGCATTGACCAGTTGGTGGATAATGCAGCAGGATTTGAAATTCTTAGTTTTGGGGATGCATTCACAAACTACAACTAGCTTAAAAAGAACCCTAAGGATGAAGATCAAACAAAGTTCATAACTGATCAGGTGACCTTCTACTAGAAGGTAATGTTGTTCAGATAAAAAAGCACAGAACAACATACCAAATGATGATGAACAAGGTGTTTTCGAAGTAATAAGGTGGAAGTATGGAAGTTTACATTAATGATTTCATAATGAAATCAAGAAGCTTGGAGCAACATTGGCTGGATTTGGATGAGACATTTAGAGTCTTGAGGAAATTTCAGATGAGATTAAATTTGAAGAGGTGTAGGTTTGCGATCAAGGTAGGAAAGTTCCTTGGTTTCATGCTAATTGGCTGGGGCATAGAGGCCAACCCATCCAAATGCTAAGCTATAATTGACGTGAAGAACCTGCCAACCATAAAAGAGGTGTAAACACTTAACTAAAAGGTTATGGCTCTCATGCATTTCATGTCTAGGTTAGTTAATTGTGAAAAATTTTATATGCCAAAAATTTTAAATGGACTAATGATTGTGAAAAAGCTTTCCAATAGCTAAAAAAGTACCTAGTTGCACCACCCATTCTTACTTAACCAAAGCCAAGAGAAACATTATACTTATACCTAGCAGCAACCATAGAAGTGGTAAGTCCAATACTCATATGGGAAGTTAAAGGAGAACAAAAAAAAAGGTGTACTTCAGAAGCTGCATGTTGCCCAATGCCAAAAAAAGATACCACAAAATAGATAAGTTAGCTTTTGCCTTGCAATCACCATCCGGGATGCTAAAGTCTTACTTTCAAAGGCATGAAATTGTTGTTTGAATGGATGCCCTGATCTAACAAGTTTTAGAAAAACCCAATCTAGTAGATCAGTTAGTAGCATAGGTGATAGAGTTATTAGAGTGTGGACTCATTTACAAAGTAAAAAAGATAACAAAGGCCTAAGCATTGGCAAAATTTGTGGTTGAATTGGCAAAATAGAAGAAACCAAGTTAGACAACCAAGTATGTATGTTTTACAGAGATAGTTTATCGAATGGGAGAGGCAATGAATTAGAAGTGATCTTAGAATAGCTTATAGACCTGGTCCTAGAGTACTCACTGAAATTTGTTTTCAAAGTAACAAACAATCAGACAAATATGAAGCATTGATAGCCTAGTTAAAGTGAGCAAGAGAAGTGGAACATGATCACTGAAAGTCAAGAGCAATTTTCAATTGGTAATTGACCAAGTCATGGAAGACTATAAGGTGGAAGAGTTAACATTGGCAAGATATTCTAGCATAGCAAGTAATTTATTAAGAGGATTTAATTTCAAGTTGGCAAGAATTCTTAAAGAAGAAAATGATTGCATGAACGCATTGCCCAAGTTGGCCGGTGCCAAAGTAGTAGTAAACAACAACATTGTGATACAAGAAAAGTGCAATCCCCTTACATAGAAGAAGTAATGTGCACAAAACAAGAGGAATCATGGTTAACCCTAATAATGGTATTCCTAGAAGAAGGATGGCTACCAGAAGATAAAAAAAAAAAGCTAAAAAGGTCGAGCAAAGAGTAGCACATTTTTTTATTGAAGGGGGAAAATTGTATAAAAAAGGTTTTCCCCTTTTATTACTAAGATGCTTCTAACCAAGCAAAGCTAACTATATTCTAAGAGAAATTAATGAAGGCATTTGTAGGAGTCATATGGTAGGAGCTAAAGGTTGTTCGATTAGGACATTTTTGGCCTAAAATGGAAAAAGAACCTTAGAACTTGTATAAAGATGTGAAAGTGCCAAGAATTCACAAAAATTAAAAGGTAGCCTATGGAACAGTAGATATCCATCTTGACTCCCTAGCTATTTGACCAATGGGGCATAAACTTGTTAGGTTTATTCCCAATCACTCCTAGTTAGTTGAAGTATGTGGTGGTGGTAGTTGATTATGCCACTAAATGGATAGAGGCAGAGTCTTTCACAACCATAACCTCACATAACATGCAAAAGTTTGTTTGGAAATACATCATTTGTAGATAAAATCTTTTGAAAGTATAAACTTTAGTGTAAGAAAATTGCTAATAGATCTTTTCAAGTATGACTTCCCTACAACAATCATATCTAACAATGGAAAGTAATTTGCTAGCAGTAAGTTCCAAAATTTTTGCCAAAGGTATATTTGTAGCTACGCATCTATTATAAAAGCATGAATCTCATATGTCTTTAAATAAAGGTTTGGGATTAACAAAAGTTTACATTCATTGAGCAGCCCTAGTCAAATGGGCAAGCCAAGTTAGTAAACAAGATTATCTTGGAGGGACTAAGAAAAAGGCTAGATGAAGCAAAAGGAAAATGGGCCAAAGAGCTGCCAAGTGTTTTATGGTCATATAGAAACACCTTTCATTCCACCATTGGTAGGACACCTTTCATGCTTGTATACAAAAGTGAGGCAATGCTCCCAGTTAAACTTGAGTAGTACTTTGATCAAAGAGAATAGTACAAATGATAGGAAATGAAATAAAGAGAAGGGAAGAGTTGGACATGTTGATAGATGGTGACAATGAAATTTGGTTCTAAGGATCCAATATTTTATTCAACAGGGTCAGTTCTTGAAACCCCAAACTACAAGCTAAAAAATGCAAGTATAAGCCAAGAAAAAAAAGAGAAAAGAGGAAGGAGGAGAAGCAATGGATACAGAGTTTTATCCTAGTTCAACTAAAGCCTGTTTAGGCCCTTATGTCCACTTTAAACTATATTTTCAACTAAAGAACAATAGTTCTGTATGCTTTTATAGGACTTCAACAATGCTCTCTCACTGAAGTTTTTCTCCCTATTCTAGTAGAGTGTTTGCATGCAATTCCTCACTTGTCTCATGTAGTGGTTCTTTGTTGCTACTTATAGACACAGAGAGGGTTACAAATGTAATTTTGCAGATAGCGAAGGTTTAGTATGGTCAAGCCTTTCTCCTGTGGTCTTCCAATTGGTCATGACCTCTTGTTATCTCAGTATTGTCTCTTAAGTTTGACCAGGCGCATCTCAATCGTCAAGTGAGGTCATGATTTTATCCCTTGATCTTGATAGGATTTACCTTGATTGTCAGGATTTTAGCATTGTTCCTCAAACCTGACTGAGCATACCTAGATCGTTGGGTGAGGTCCTTGAACCTAAGCAGGTGTACCTCGATCATCAGGTGAGGTCAGGATTTCAATATTATCCCTTGATCGTGATTGGGTGGACCTTGATCATCAAGATTTTAGTATTGTTCCTTGAACTCAATCAGGGTACCTTGATCGTCAGGTGAGGTCCTCGAACCTGACCGAGCGTACCTTGATCGTCAGGTGAGGTTGGGATTTCAATATCATCTTTCGATCCTGATCAAGCGGACCTTGATCATCAGTATTTTAGTATTGTTCCTTGAACCTGACCAAGTGTACCTTGATATCGAGTGAGGTCCTTGAACTTGACTAAGCATACCTTGATCATTAGTTAAGGTCAAGATTTCAATATCATCCCTTGATCCTGACCAAGTAGACCTTAATCATTAGGATTTTAGTATTGCTCCTTGAACTTGACTGAACATACCTCGATCATCGGATGCGGTCCTCGAACCTAATTGGGCATACCTCGATCGTCAGGTAAGGTTAGGATTTCAATATTATCTCTCGATCCTAACTGGGTGGACCTTAATCATCAAAATTTTAGTATTATTCCTTAAACCTGATCAGGCATACCTCGATCATTGGATGAGGTCGCTTCTGCTAGCATTTCGGTGCTATCTGCATAAGAGTCTGGTGCTTGAGGAACTTCTTGGATGTGGAGTGAACTGGGAGCTTTGGTCCACCATTCGTGATTTGTGGTACTATGAGTCGATTGGCATGGCCCTCATGAGTTGTGTCTACGATTCCTGGGATTCCACTCTTAGTTTGTCATGATTACACTCACCCTTGATAGGTTTGCATGTCATGCCACTGTTGGCTTTCTATTGATTTTTGCCAGACCATTCAATTACGGGCAGTTGGATGGTTCCCAGATCCAACGGTGTCGATGTATGCTTCTTATACTAAAAAGGGCTTTCTTCTCCCTCTTATTTTTTCATTTGAAACAACAATTTCCTGGTTCTTCCTTTTTGTCTTGTTTGCCATTTCTTATAATTGTTCTATATTGCCCATTGTCGTGCACTGCTTTGGTTCCTTAGCTATCATTTTTGTTTTACTCCCCAAAAAGCTTTTTCGCACACCCTTTGCTCCAGTTGACTATGGTGAGTCTTTTTATATCTTATGATTTTTGGGTTTTACTATTCCATAGTTAGTACGAAACTTGTATACTGTCAGTTGGTACTAGCAGGTGTTGTCTATTTGTGCGTTGTTATATGAGAAATTCGGATAATCCTTAAAGGGCTACTGAATGGCCCGAGCATGACAAAGATATAGTTCAAAGAGCATTCAGAACACTATGTCTCCAGCTTACGTTATAAAAGTGACCTCATCAGCTTGAGCTCGTCCCCGATAGAGCAAGCTCGACCTTATCATCCAGAAAGATAGACACCCTCCCAGACCAAAGGATTTGGCTAGCGAGGCACGACCAGTGACCTAGGAGCTCGCTAAACAGAAGACCAGCACTTGCATTATCTAGCAGACATGCGGGGCCCACTTGTAGGAGGCAAGCTGTAGTAGTCTATTTACAAGATTTAATATGTCTATCCTGTCTTGTATATTAAATACTTGATGTAATAGATTTATTGCATGTAAAATTACAATTGTGACCTCCTTTCATCTATAAATATAGAAAGGAGATGAACATTAGAGAGGACTGACACTTGTATGTTGAAACTCTGTACAAATATCCTTAGATCAATACATTACAGTGGACGTAGGGTCTGATTCTATCCGGATTTGTGTTAGTCTGGATGGGTGCCCTAGACTAATTTGATTGAGTTCTAGCGCATCTTGGACCATACATTCTGTGCATTTGTATATAAAGGTTGTACATTCATCTTATATTGCATTCATCGTGTATTGCATACGTAAGATGAAGTCCATGGTGAGAAGTTATCTCA
>JANHAO010019111.1:0-13334 GCA_026873985.1 Saraca asoca
CCTCTGAGAGATAAGTAATTTGTTCTTGTGTTGAATTGATCAGCATCATCATCAACTCCATCTGAAATTAATTCCGAAAAGCCGGTTCGCAGATAGCGACACTGAACCTTAACTAAAACTGCTGAAAGAACAAAAATAAAGCAGGCCGTTCTCGAAATGCTTCTCATTTTTGGTTGCTGCTGTATTTGAGTGCAAGAGAAAGGGATTATATATAGAGAAATTAAGGTTTTAAAAAGATTAATTTTATCAAGAACAACATGTGTATTCTGCAGCTGAATATTCAAAGAGAAAATGGTGGGCTTGCAAATTAAGTTGTACAAGCAACTTAATGGCAGTTGGCTACTTGCAACTAGTTTATTGTTGAAAATTTTGCGATACTCAAAGACTGATTAATTGATTAATGATATATGTTTTTGAATATTCCCACTTACGTGCATGCATAAAGTACCCAAGTCAATGGATATACACAGAATCCTAGTTAGGTGCTATATTAAGACTAATAATATCTTAGCCCAAAACTGGCAATAATTATATGAGTAAATTACACTTTTCTTTTTGAGATTTAGTGTAATTGCAATCACACTTATTCTAATTTTAAAAATATACATTTGTTCTTTTATTTTTTTTGAAATAAAGGAGGTGAATGCATATAAAAAGAGAGGTTAATATATATTTTTGAAAATAGAAGAAATGTGAGTATAATTACACTAAATCTTAAAAAAGTTAAATGTAATTTGTCCTAAATATACTTCTAGCATTTCCTTTTTCCTATCTCAATTGCATTATGTTATAATGCACAACTTTGATCCCACATCTTCTGGGTAAAATGATAACTAGTTAAGGGTGAACCCTTCTCCATGTCACATAACTTCATCCTTTTTCATATATTTTATAGTTATATATTTCGTTCATCTTTAACTTTCAAAATTTTTTTTGTGAACTTAGAATCAATTTTGACAGTAATAGAATTTAATTAATTTATGTAAATCACTATGTGTGATTTACAAGGGATAAAAATCTTAAGTACCTCGTTGAAGGTGTTATATTTGTTATAGGTATTTTCTAGTACAATACAAAATAGACTAGTAAAGGCCCAAAAGGAGACAAGTCTAACCAAGAGGAGGCCCAGCTCGTTTAAGGGTCAAGGTCGCTCAACAAAAATACCAGCTCACTAGCGATGAGCTCAAGACATAGGATAAGATCGAGGCAGTAGCCCTAACTCGCCGGAGATGAGTCCTGGCTCATCACATGGCCAACAATTCACCCTGTACGAGCTCGACATCGCTAGTTGAAGGTCAGCAACGACCCCAGGACAAGAGCTCTAGTTCGCAGGATACAGCAACTCGCCCAGCTAGAAGCTTGCCATGGTCAAATCAGAAGTATACACCCACTTATAAGGCCAGCCTGCAAAAAATAGCTTACAGGGGGCTCCATACGCAGAAAACAGCTTGCAAAAGCTTATTTGCATATGTTTTTCTTGTTATTTACATTTAATACTTGATGTAATAGATTTACAACTTGTAAAATTATATTTGTAATCTCCTAGCCTCTATAAAAGGGAGAAGAACAGATACAATAGGAAGCTAAGCGGAAAAACACATACTATAACTATGCTAAATTTTCTCCGGAGAAATAAAACCATCTATGGACGTAAGGGTCAATAAACAGACTTTAGCCGAACCACGTTAAACCCTTTTTGCCTTTGCTATTCTTCCTCTCCATCTCTTCATCTCTCATTTTTTCTAACCAGATTGTAGTTTAGGGTTCCAAGAACTATTTTGGTTAACGGAATCTTGGCATACCAAATTCCGCCATCAACATTTTAGCACTAGAAGGAAGGCCCATCTACTTTCTAATTGATTTTTTGCATAATTACAATGGTGAGAGGAAGAACCATCAAAAGTTCAAATACTCTAGTTGTCCAGCCAACAGACAATCCTACAGCTAGTAACGCCGCTAGACTGTCCCCATAGCTCACTGCCAGACTGTTGTTGCTCCTAGGACTGATGAAGTGCAGACACCTCACCACCCCTAGCAAACGCTTAAGAACATAGTATGATAGTTGGCAAAGGCGGTTAAAGTACTAGCACAAGCATATACTGTAGGCATACCAAAGCAGGTCGAGATTGTTGCACAACTCCAGCAGTTATGTGATGAAGCCCAGAAGGAAAGGTCGACTAGTCAAATGCATAGCCACTCTGACTCAACTCATTCCACCAATTAGTGAACGAAGTCAAGAGCTCGCCAAATGCATGAAGATTGTGATAGTCAGTGACATAATAGCTCACATTGAGTTGAGAGCTTGAACAGGACCAGTCACGATCACACCACAAGTCGCTACACCCATCATCATGAAGGAAAAAGGAGCCAACAATCTTCAAGTTAGCAACCTGGGGCACAAGACCCGATAATGAAAGAAGTGCTTCAAAGGCTAAAGCGACTAGAGGAACGCCCTCGAGTTCAAGATGATCAAGCTCGCAACGAGGAGAGCTCGCCATTCTCCATAGAAATTGAAACACAGCCCGTCCCTCACAAACTTAAAGTCCCCACGCTTCCACTATACGATGGGAATAACGACCCATGTGACCACCTGGATGTATTTAACGTCCAAATAGATCTCCAAAAAACCAATCCTCTGGGTAAATGTCACGTCTTCCTAGCCACATTAGAAAGCATACCTCGGCCATGGTTTAGAAGTCTCCCAACTCATAGTGTCAATAGCAGGGTAAAGTGTTAGAGGAAATTCACCAATCAATATCGAGCATTGAAAAGGTAGCTCGCTCCACCTCGTCGCCTCACAATGGTCTTCCAGTGTAAGTATGAATCATTAAAGGATTACATAACCAGGTTTAGCCATGAGGCTAATTTCATAGAGAATCCTTCAAAAGAAAATATCTTAACAGCAATCTCAGCAGGACTCCACAAAGATGGAAACCTATATAAAAGCCTATACAAGTCCCTGATAAGAGATTTAGTTAAATTTTATGAATGAGCTACCAAGCAGATCAAGTGGGAAGAAACCTTTGGACCCAGGAAATCTGATCAGGCGAGCAGTACCAAAAAGAGGAGCAATAACTATGATGGTGAGGATAGTCAGAAGGCTGACTCCAATATCTAGCTCATGAAGAAAGCAAGGACTAAGATTGCACGACCTTAGCATCAAGGTCAACATAAAAGCTATAACATTCTATCTGACACTTAAGATAAGATCTTTGTAGTAGAGAAAAGTATAGAAGACTTCAGGAAACCTAAACCCTTGAGGGCCCTTAGCAAGTTCAGAGACATGAGCAAGTTTTGTGCCTATCACAATGAGGTTGAGCATAACACCTTGGAATGTTGGCACTCGGGGATGCCATAAAGGACCTCATCAAGAGAGGTCGCTTGCAAGATTACTCGGTGAAGCCCCCTAAATAGCAACCTTAGAAACCCCAATAAATTGCTGATCATGAGCAGGGTCCCTTAGTTAGAACCATATTTTAATCTTGTAATATTGTTCAGAGGTTAACAAAAGTGCCTCAAATCTTTCTGCCTAATAATCTTCAGCAAAATGTCATGTAATAAGAAAATTGTTTTGTATTGACGAAGTCAAATTTGATATCATTGCTAGCTTGACAGCTGAGGCACGAAGGCACTAAAATAAACTCATCCCTAGCTGAACTGGAGAGCTCATTGAGGTGCAGAGGTGCTAAAATAAACTCATTACCCACTTGAGTAACAAGATTATTGTTTCACTGAGCAATGGGATTGCTATGAAATAGAGTAATGAGTTTGTTGTTTCACTAAGCAATGGGATTACTATGAGACTGAGCAACAAGATTGTTGTTTCACTGAGCAACAAGATTATTGTGAAATTAAGCAAAAAGATTGCTGGCGAAGTCAAATTCATACCGCCCATTGAGCAACAAGATTACTGTGATGTGACTTATAAGGCATAGCTCGCATGCAACCTAATGCTTACAGCTTTCAAGCGACCAATTGCTCGTAGCTCTCATGTGACCTAATACCATATGCAGCTCTCATACGACCTGCCAAAGCACTCTACTCATTACCATTTGAAACACTCCAATACTCAAATTCATTACAAACCAAAAAACATGACCAATCGATTGTTTAAATATTTCATTCAGTTGAGATTTATAGGAATTCATGTTATCATCTGTGATATACAGAACATCCAACACAACGTTCAAGAATCATGGGCCCATTCATTAAAAGCCTCACTCAACGAGGTAAATTTACATTAAAAGAGTCAAAATACAAGTCAATGAGCCTACAACTACCACAATCTAAAAAGAAGGTCGGCTTCTGGGATATGAACTCCAATTGACTGGAGGACTAACACGCACACTACCTCCTCAATCTTCTTCTTGTCATCCTCCTTAGCTAAAAGCTTTTTCTTAGCTTTCGCCCTCAACACTGAGAATTCAAAATATGCTAAAGAGCACAACTAGAAGGGCAGAGTTCCATAATAAAACTGTGAAGAAATAATCCAAGATCTATGCAATATCTTTTAGAATCCTCAAAAAAGAATTGTCCATAAAGATTTCCCATATAACAGGTCATACACGCCTTATCAAAAAATCAGACTCTAAAAAATATGGGGATTTAGCAAGAGCACCTATCAGATCATTCTGTGGAGGAGGAAGAAGAACTTTCCATGCTTTATATAGACTAGTCTAGCCTCACCAAAGAGTCCAGAGGATATCCAACTATTCTGGATCGAACGGTCCAGAAGAAAATAAGGCTACCACACCAATGGCTATAAGACATGCACAGTAGAAGGCATTGCTTGGTGCAGATGAAGTGAAAGATTAAGGCTTGAAATGATAACACAGCAGACTAAATAGATTGCAAGTGAAAACTTTTCCAACAAATTACAACTCCCAGTCCATGAAGTGAATTAAGAGTGGGGGACTAATATTATAGGTATTTTTTGGTACAATACAACATAGGCTGGTAAAGTCCCAAAAGGAAATAAGTCCAGCCAAGAGGAGGACCAGGTCATTTGAGGACTGAGGTCGCTCAATAGAAACACTAGCTTGCTAGTGGGAAGCTCAAGATGCGGGACAAGTTCAAGGTAGTAGCCGCAACTCACTGGAGATAAGTCCCGACTCACATGGCCAATAGTTCGCCTTACACGAGCTCGTTTCGTCGAATGTGAGCTCAACATTACTGGTCGAAGGTCAGCAATAACCCTAGGACAAGAGCTCTAGCTCACAGAACGTAATACCTCACCCAGCTAGAAGCTGCCATGGTTAGATCAAAAGTATACACCCATCTATAGGGCCAATCTGTAAAAAGCAGCTTACAAGGGAGCCCACACGCAGAAAGCAGCTTGCAGGAGCTGATTTGCAGAAGTTCTTCTTGTCAATTACATTTAATACTTGATGTAACAGATTTACAACCTATAAAATCACATTTGTAACCTCCCAGCCTCTATAAAAGGGAGAGAAATAGATACAATAAGAAGCTAAATGGAAAAATACATACTGTAACTCTGCTAAATTTTCTCTAGAGAAATAAAATCATTCGTGGATGTAGGGGTCAATTAATAGACTTTAGCCGAACCATGTTAAAAAAACCCTTTTTACCTTTGCTGTTCTGCCTCTCCATCTCTCATTTTATCCAACCAGATTGCAGTTTGGGGTTCCAGGAACTATTCTAGTTGATGAAATCTTGGCATACCAAATTCCATTATCAACAATATTCAAATCTCCTCAACATCAATGTCAAAAAAAAAAATTATGATATCATTTTATTATTCAATGCTTTTAGAGTTTATTGGTTAATATTAGTATGTTACTCATATTTGGATTAAATAAATCACTCTTAAGTGCAAATTTATACTGTTTAGTGTTTACTCATTTAAACATATTATTTATAGGTAGAAGGAATAATACATATAATTTTCTGCTGAAATGGAAACACCGTATAGAATGCAAAGAAATTCCAGCCTAAATTGAACACAGAAGATCATGCATGAAGTAGACAAATTAAGCATTTTCTTTCTGCTATATGTTCGGCAGATTTCTGAAACTTTATCACAATTTTTAAACTAACACATCAACACAAGGCTATTTAATTTTACAAAACTTTGCTGCAGAAATTCTACAGAAAATACAAAATAATAATTTCACAGTGCTGGGTTCCACACTAGACACATAAAATACACAGAATATATGTTATAATCGACATATTGTGCAACTTCAATTTTTCACAAATTTATAAACCCAAAGAGTCACTATTGATGGCCCAAAATATCATGAAGAACAAACACCAGTACTAAGGAAAAAGGGTACAAGAGTAATGAACAAATGGATGTCTAGAAAGGGAAAGTGGAGCAGAACCCTGCAAGAAGTGCCATAATGGCACAAACAATTGAAATGACTAGGACTTCAGTTATGAATTTCCATATGATTCGTCATACCCATTTCAGGATTGAAATCGAAATAAAGCCAAGGATGTTTTCATAATCACCGCACCATAAATCTGCATGAATTGCCAACTGTTATATGTAAAAATCAGTTCATCTTGGATGGATGTGCGAAAAGCCCAAGAGTGACAAAAGGGCCAATCAGAAGAACTATCCATATCGCTACACCTTCAATCTGTGTTGCGAGCATGACGCCTCGGCTCGAACTCGAGCCTGATAGGACAAGTGCAACATCTCCTTCTTGATGATCTGCATGACCTTGGACTGTGTGATCTGGTCAACAAAGTACGAGTAGCGATGCATAGCTCACCAAACAGAAGACCAAGTCTTGCCTTACTCCAACGGATGAATGGGGCCCGCCTACATAAGACAATCTCCAATAGCCGAAAAGGAGATTTAGTCTATATATTATGTCTTTTACATTAAATGTTAATGTAATAAATTTACTGCATATGTAATTACCATTGTAACCTCATCTCCTCTATAAATATGAGGAAGGAACCTTCTGTAAGAGAGGATCCAAAGAAAAAACCAGCAAAAACTTTGCCAAAATAGAGAGGAAAGAACTTGAGTGTTGTATCTCTGTAAAAACATCATTACAATAACACGCTACCGTGGACGTAAGGTCCGGTGATACCCGGATTTAGCTGAACCACGTTAAATCTTGTGTCTCCTTCTCTGCTCTTCCCTTCTTCTTTGTTCATTTTGTGATTTTTTTGCATTTGAACCGGATAGAGGTCAGAGATCCTGTAAGAATCCCCCCGTTGGCCGGAGTTTGGGTCATTACCAAAATCTAACGTTAACACCAACCATGCATGCATATCTTCGTCATATGATCATTTAATTGAAGAAATGCTTACTAGAGCTTAGATATATATATATTGTCTCATAAAAAATTAAATAATTCCACACATACAATAATTTAAATTATGCTATAAGAAAAGCATAGAAAATCACCATACCTACATGTACAAACAGATTCAAATACTCAACAAAACAAATTGAGAAATAACATTATTATGGATGTAGGGGTCGACTAACTTTAGTTGAATCACATTAAAAGCCTCCTGGCATTCCTATTCTTCTTATCTGCTCTTTTACTATCTTTCTTTCACTCTTTATGCTCATTAGATTACAGTTTGGGGTTTCTGGTTGACCGAATTCCACCGTCAACATAGGGTTTACAAGGGATAAGAATCTTAAGTAGCTTGTTGAAGGTGTTATATTCAAATCTCCTCAACATCAATGTCAAAAAAAAAAACTATGATATCATTTCATTATTCAATGCTTTTAGAGTTTATTGGCTAATGTTAGTATGTTACTCATAAAACATTACATAATTCCACACATACTATAATTTAATTTAATTATTCTAACTTAATTAATTTCTGACTCCATCCAATAATATTCTACCATATGTATGAACTCAGTGACTATTTGTCGATACTAATAATATTAAAATGATGATGTATATGTTGAATGTCTAGGTGTATCGTATGATTTCGCATGACTGGATGTTTAGAAACAACATACATATTCCCACATGAGTGTGGGACTTCACTTTGTGTTTGAACTTGAGCCAAACTTATAACTTTTACATGTGGCCGAAATATTTCTACTAGTATTAAATGTAATTAATATTTTTCTTCATCATATCTGAATTATTAAAATTGAATGAAATATCCAGGATAAAGAGTTCAAACAAAAAGTGAAATATGTAAGTGGGCCACTCACAATTGTGAAGTTGCATGGGAGAGATTATCTTAATTGTGTAACCACTACTAAAAGAAAAATATTTACACGTTGATTATTTTATATAGTTCACCTTCATTTAGAGATCAACGTTTATTTGAGTAATGTAGTAAATTAAAACAATTCATATTAATTTTTAAATTCATGTGTAAAAAAAGAAATGATGTCAATTTTCTAATATAAAATAGATGTCTTTTTATTTCAAAAAAAAAATTTACACATTAATTTTTTATGAATACCAGACATCTTTTTTTTTTTAATTAAAATGTCAATTTTTATCATAAACTAATATCTTTTCTAAACCACTAAAGATGTCAGATGTATTAAAAAACTAACATCTTTTCTCAAGACCACTAAGCATGTCGATTTTTGATAAAAAAAATCATCATCTTTTTGCTTAAAAAAAATCATGATGCTAGCTACAGTTTTTTTTTAAAGAAATTTGTTAATAAAAAATTGACATCTTTTCGGTTAAAAAAATCATGATGCTAGTTACATTTTTTTTTTTTTTTGCAGAAACTTACTGCTAACTAGCTACATTTTTACAAAAATCAGCTACTATTTACATTTTTACATAAACAACTATCGAACTAAAATATAAATCACCCATCAACTCAATTTCAACAACTTTAACATTTTATTAGATTAATAAAAAATTCAAGACATTACAAAACTAAATTAAAATCAAAACATATCATTTTAATAACAAGTCTATATATGATAATTATTTTATTTATTTTCTAATTAAATTTCATCGGTTGTACTTTTCATTCAGTTAAACCTTCTTCTATAATACAGTTTCTAACATTGACGAGAGTTTTAGTTAAAAAAATATTTCAAATGTTGCAATGTCTATCCATAGAAGTTAAAACTGCATTTTTATATATATAATTTAGGTAAAAATAAGCACATAATATATCAAGTATAAGCATCTAAACTAAACATTATATATAGTTGCCTACATCTGGTGCATTGCCACATCTTCATTAAGGTCCTTATTTTCCAAAGCTAAAATGTTGAAATGGTCAAAGAACTCCTTTAGTGTCTTATACCATCCTTGTTAAAGATTCACCAAGGCTGCTGACGTCTTTTTGGGTGCTCTGCTAGTTATAAAGTGGGTAGAAAATGCCTCAACTAACTATAGGAAGCTATCGATCGACTATCTTGGCAATGCCACAAACCAACGTAAACCAACTTTCCTCAAGGTAGTGGAAAAGGTATAACACAGGATGGCGTTCGAAGTCCTTGACAATAGCATAGACGCTCAAAACGCATGCAAGTGCTCTTAAGATCCGATGTTCTATTGTAAAGGTCAATATGAGTTGGTAACTTGAAGTCGTTAGGTAACAGAGTGGCCATTATCATCGCTAAGAATGGATGGCTATCTTAATGGCAAGATAAGAGTTGTCCAGAGCTTTGGGTAAGGCCAATGTTTGCATTTAGTGGGTCATATGGTTCATGTGTACAGTCCATATGATTTTGCAAATGATGAAGGAAATCAACCATGTTTGGTAGAGCCATGGTAACGATTGGTAAGGGCTGGGTGGCTAGGTTTTGGTTTAGCATGATTTATGCTTGGAAATGCTTATGGTTTGGTATTGTATTGGTGAAGTTGTCCATTGGAGGAAAAATGATTGTATTAATGACTTGTTTAGGTTGGACAGGTGTTTGGTATGGCTAGTGATTTTGCAGTGCAAATGGGTTGTAAGGTAAAGTGAGTTGAGGGTGAGGCAATAGGGTAGAGATTGGATTTACCTCAATGAAAACAAGGCTCAGTAAGCAAAAAGATAGTGGAGTAAGAGTTGGTTGGATTTGTTTACGACGGAAAGCTTCCAACTTTCCCTACAATTGGTGGACCTTTTCAGCCCGTGTGTCACGCTCAAGTTCAATAGTGATTCTATGAGTCTCCTCTGCCATTTGGTCTCAATGAAGCTTGTTTTGTGCCCTCTCATGGTAATGACACTCCTTTTGAAGACGAAGCATGAGTAGAATGAGAATGGGAGCATCACAACATTCAAGTGGCAAGCAAAGCCACAGATGGCACCAAATGAAACTTTTCCACTAGAAAGGGTTAATCAAAAAGGTCGAAATCAATGGAGCGATGATCTATACAAAGGATAGAGTCAATCGTACATAATAGGAGTGGTCTGTTGAGTACACTTCAACACTCAAGTTAGCTCTCAAGTAAAGTTTTAGTCATATTAATGAAGATTATCTATAAAGGGGAAACCTTATTAGCTATATAGGTGTTAATCATGTCAATTAGTATGCTCTTGAATGAATGAGGAGCATCCATATGTTTCTGGCACATTGATGGTATAAGCAAGATTCCCATTTAACAATTGATAATGTAGTCACACCTTTTGCACATGTCTTTGAGTACACCAATTAACATGGAAATTACTAAAAAGTTGCTTCATTCTAAGTATGCCTGGTAGCCAGGCTCGTGGCTTTAATCGATTGACTTGGAATTTTTAATTGCTTAACTTGGAGTACTTGGTCGCTCGATCGCAACTTTGACCTCTATGTCTTATCTTGTATGCCCAAATTGCCAGTAAAACTATGGTTTGGTTGTTCGACCCAAACAAGTTTATTTTGAACTGTGTCAAAAACTAATGATGGTGGCTATTTTTAAATCTTTAATTTACAAATTTACGTTAAACTTCTTAGATCACTAGCTAGCAAAATATAAAATTAGTATGTTACAAATAGTTAAAGATGAGCAAGCAAGATCATTTTAGTACCAAATAATAATCACCACCCACTGAAATGATAACATGCTTTGTGAACCAATATTAAACATGTACTTTTTATGTATCAATTTCTCAAATAAAAGCATTATTGGATGCTTTAACTAAAGTAATAATAGAACCAATAGCTTCAACAGCACAATATCCACATAATTGAGACAATTATATTAATTTTGGATTTTAAATTTCTTAAACAGTAAAATGAAGTTGCTGAAAGATATGAACACTAAGGAGCTCTAAAAATAGCACAAATATCAACAATGTTGTAGAAAGAAGCCCAAAACTATGAACTCTCCAAACGTATCTACTATTTGATAATCCCATATATGGGGCTTTCATACACATATCCAAAGGTAAATTGTGAGGAGTAACTATCATTGGGTAACATGAATATGGTGCAGCATTATGAACAAACAGAGTGAAGCCATCAAAACACAACACAAGTCTTATATTTCGATGATTAGCTGAAAACTCTGAGAACTTTTAGTCAAATTATTTCCAAGCTTTTCCATTCGAAGGATGACATAAAACATCTATCTCCCTTCAGTTCTTATGATGCCATCTCATATGAGGAGCCGACTTCATTGAAGCATACAACCTTGGCAACGTAAGGTATAAGGATAGATAATACATTATCTTAAATGGAACTTCTTTATTATTCTAATCTGTCCTCTATTCTTTATACCGAGATGAACCACAAATTCTACATTTTTTGTCAAATCTAGCCTTATTGTAAAGCAAAATGCACCCTTTCATATAACAGTCTATTTTTTGATACCCTAATCCTAACTTTTTCACTAACTTTCTAGTGACAACTCTGAGTAGTTAGTACAACCCATCCACAATTGCCAATATATGGCTTCTAACATTTCATAAAAGTTCTGGGCATCCCTATTTGGAGGCTTTTCTACATTGCTTTCAAAGTGAGTTACAATGTCTGGCCAACCAGCATCCAAAACAATGTTTTCATGCTTATTACTTACATCATGCAAATCTCATATCACACCATTAGAAGACTCTCCCCTTTCTATAGGTCTCTTATCACCATGAAATCAATCAGTAATCATATTTAAGTTCAAACTATACAAATCAACCTTCATTTCATCAAGAGGTAAAAATTTTCTATGTTTATGTTTAGAGTACAAACACCTTATCCGACCATCACATAAATAAATTAGCTGAGTTTTCACAAAATTAATAAATTTTTCCACCTCATTAAGAAAATTTATCTTATATCCACTACGTCTTGGAAAAAGTCTATCATATATCCACCTACAGCATTCTGAAATTTCCATAAAGTTAATTGAAATAGGAAAAAATTACTACATATCTACAGAAATATATAGGAGAAACTATTTACGAAAATTTCATATTCCATAAATAGTTCTATTATTATGTTTTCTCCTACGTAGTAAAAAAATAATAAATAAATTTATTTACTGAATTAATTATTAACTACAAGACAGTTACTAATTTCAAAAATTAATAAAACAAATATATATGTATATACTTTCTAAAATAAATATATATTCTAACTCAAAATATACATAATTTCTAAAGTAATATCAATGGCACTATTAATTATTTAACTACTTAATCCTATAAAATCCAATTCAAAATATATGTAATTACTTAATATAATTTAATAGATATAATTAGTCAATCATAATTAAAAAATACAAGCAATATAATTAATAATTAATTAATTCCAACAACATGAAAATTTGTTAATAATTAATTAACTAATAATTAAAAATATGTATTAACATCGGTGTCTAAGTAAGAAAAGTGACAAAAAAACTAGTATACAAACTGAAATCCAAAAATACATAAAACAAAATAAGAAAGTCCAATTAAATCATGAATCACATAATAATTAAGCAAAAACAATCAATAAAAATGTAAAACAAAGTAGTTAGTGTGAGAATTTCTACATACATGAATAAACATGATAATAACAAAAACAATATAAATAAAGGCTGATACCAACCTCCAGCCATTACAAAAATTCACTCTGATTCTGCTGCCAAGAAAGTTAATTTTTTTTAAAAACTATCATGACCCAATTCTTGGGTCCGTGACTGGCGTAGAAGGCCACTCGTAGAAAACCTCCTACAAGCCTAACCATGCATCCTATTCCATAACTACACTACTATTTCTGCCGAAAATTCGACAGAATCTCCCCTGTAACCTAGACACCCAGGCTCAAGGCCTTATCACACCATAAGGGCCACATGCCTATCAGAACCTGTATAACAAATAAATATATATATAGTGGCCCAGACTAAACATCAACAATCTACTGGGTATCCAAAACTAAATCACAAATATGATACAATAAATATTACAATAATTTTATATCATTTTATACAATACATCTATAGACATTTAATATGGGC
>JANHAO010019112.1:0-13334 GCA_026873985.1 Saraca asoca
CTTCGCCGTGGCCAGTGAGAAGAAATTTGGAGGTTAGTAATTTGCTAATGTATCTCATTCATTTTAGACCAAAGCTAGCTATGTCCGAATCTTTGTTTGAGAGTTAGAGAATAAGGGATTTATCATTAATCTTTTATGGAGCTGGTTGATATATCATTATTTATAATTAATTATTAAAAATTCTGAATGCTATATCAATTAAGCATTATAAGTTTTCAACATCCTTGGAGATCTTATTTTAATTGAATTTCTATAGATACCTATAAATTATTTTGCTATCAATTTAATTTCTAGATTAATTGATTGCACTCAATTAAATTCATGTTATTTAACATTTTAAAACTTTCTAAAATTGTTGACTTGATAACTAATATAATAAAGTTATAATTTTATAGTATCAATTGATCATATATCCATTGTTGGCAATCTAATAACAAAGAAAGGTTTAATTAAACATAATGAAATTGAATAATTTTAAAACTAAATTGATATTACATTTATTTTAAAGAATTTAATGATTGTAATCAAATAATCTAATAACTCAAATATTAGGATTGTTTTGGAATTAATAATTTGATATCAAATTTGAGGTATAAGAAGAGATTTTTAAATAAATTATTCGTAATTGAAAATCTCAAATATAGTATAAATGTTGATTATATAATTTATTTTACACTATTAAATCTTATAGGATAAGGTTTTAAAATTTTTCAAAGGTTAAATTGATATAAATAAAATAGTCATGGATCAAAATAAATGTTTAATCCTTGTTTTATGGGTGTGGGCTTACAAGCCTAAGCTTGAGCTTAAGCCCACGACAACTATGAGCCGTTATTAAATTGGACTATTATGTTCCAGCCAGGGTCACGTCCATAGGACAAAAGCTTAGCACCAATTATATTTTGGATTAAACATTTATTTCGAGCCTTCGTTAATTTTTTTTTATCAATTTAATCATATAATTAAAACCAATCAAATTACTCAAAAAATTTTATTCACTTGTTCAGTTATGTTTAATTAAACTCCTGTATTCAAAAATCATTAGAATAATTAACAAAATTATTAATGCAACAATTAATTTTTTAAAGTTAAAATAATAAATAAAAGACCATATTAATATTATAACATTGTCATGTTGGCAATTTGATTATTATATCATTAATTACTTTAAAATTAATTAATAAACTATAAAAATGTTTAAATAAATATAATTGAAACGCAAAAAAATTTTGGCTTGTTTAGAAATTTGTTCTATTTTCTTGTTTTTAAAAATAGCTCAAGTTATTTTCAAAAATAGTTTTTAAAACAGTATTTCAAAACAAAATTGTCAAAATTGTTTTTAACCAAACAGATTTTTTTTGTTCTACTATTTTTAAAAATAAAAAATTATTTTTTAAAAATAAAAAATTATTTTTAAAAATAGTTACCAAACAGGCCGATATTCATAATAATTCTAACAAAGGCTAGGGCTAATAAAAATTGAGTTGTGAGCCTTGCTAGCCCTAGAAGTATCACATTTGTTTCCCTTTCCTTTAAAAACCTTTGTTATCTTCGGCCATTTGTATTATATGTCTAATCTTATTGTTAGTAATTTTAAAGAACTAGAAGATCTGTTAGTATTACTGTAAAGTATTACTGTAGATTTTCATAAAAAATCGACGATATATCTTATTTTATTTTAAAAAAAAAGTAGTAAAATAGTAACACTTACATCATTATAAATTATTGAATTCACTATCTTGCTATAATTATGAGACTCTTATGAGTTTTTCACAAGTTGGAATTTTTTTTCTTAAACAGCTCTATAAATTTTTTTATCTGATAAATCAACAAGTAAAAGTCACACACAAGGCACACCCACTCCCACCCACCCCTTTCCAGGTTCGAACTTTGGCAACAAGAAAGAAAACGCTCCAAAGTTTCCATCAGTTCTTACTACACTATTAAAAATGTCTGTCTATGGTTTGCTTGGTATTAGTGATGAGGAAATGATTTTAAACATAATTAGCGATGAATAATAATTTTTACAAAACCTAATTGCATGTGAATCTATTTTATATTTGATAATATTATTTGAAAATTGGTTTTATTTATAAGAAATATAATTGATTTTAGATAATCTTTATGAGATAAATTATTATTGAAACAAAAGCTATGTCATACAACTATTGAGTGATAGATTACAACCATCCATATGTTAAAAAAATTCACAACTATTGAGAATAATGGGTGAAATTGAAAGAGTTCATCTATTACTTTGCAAGTTGAAAATAAAAGAGATTTTAAAAGTTGAAATTGATACTTTTTGAGGATTAATTATTTTTTTTCAATTTTTTTAATTCATATTAAAGAAATTATATTTTTAAAAATTGATTTAACAGCGAATTACATTGAAATAATGACAATTAGTATATTTGATATTTTAGGTTTATTTAACTCTTAAAAATAAAGTGTAGGAAGAGTTGAAAATTTTCTAGTCGTGGCAACTACAATCCATCTTTTCGATATTCGCAATATTTGTAACCGCAAAAAATACAACATGATCACATTTGTTATTGCAATGACAAGTTAAAGTCTGGATACTTACTTTTTCTTTTATAATTATGTGTGAACTACTTCTGACATTTTTATCAAAGAAACTCTAATTATCGAGTTGAATTTTACAGCTTTTGTAATCATTAAAGTCTCTCTCTCTCTCTCCAAGGCTAATTTTTTTTTTTTTCACTGGATAAGGAGTTAATAGCTTCACCATGAATGAAAAGGGAATCAAAAATTTTAAGAGGTTGGCTTACTCAAGTCATTCCTACTATTTGTCGTCTTAAATTTCATACTCTCTTTGCACATTTTGCAATCAGCTTTGCCTCTGCTGCCTTTATGTTATACTTTGTAGTGCTGCTACCTCATTTTATACTTTTTTTCATTGCACAACAATGATATCATGAAATTACCTATCTAAATGATGTTTATTGATAAATTATAGTTTGTCACTAAATAAAGCAACTTTAGTCTCACTATAAATAACCTTTTTAAAAGTTGTTTAGATTGGGACGTTATTATTGGATGCTTATCTTATATTCACCCTGCATACTAGATTTACTGGACCACATAAATTTGCTTAAGGTCAATTTGTGGCTTATTATCTATTTTCCCATAACCTTTTATGGTTCAATCAATTAACAAATTGTGGCCCTTAGGAATATGCATATTCGAAATGCCCTAATCCTCTTGTATAAATTTCAATTGAGTTGTACAATATATATATATATATATATATATTTTATATCTCACATTGCTCTCACACTTTGAGAGTGATATGACCCGCATGCTATTGTGAGACTATACCCTCTCACATTGTGAGGATAATGTAAGAAATAGTAGTGAGCAACCGACTTTTCCCATTTTAATATAGGTACACTACTAATGAATTTGAATATGATACTAATTGTAAAAAAATCAAAGGGATGTTTAACTAATACAGTAATATTAGGTTACAATTCTCATGCTGAGAGATGGGATGGACCCAAGTGTCAAAGCGGGTTTGGTTGGAACTAATATAATTTTATCTAATTTAGGATTGTGATTGATACAAAAAATAAAAACAATGACTCAATCTGGTAAGGGTATGAGCCGAAATAACCTAACTTGAAAAGAGTTTGAGATTGATAAGTGTTAACTTGTTGAATTTATGAGTTAGTCAATTAGCTTGATTCTGTTAGATTAATGGGATACTCCATTAGATTAGCCTGTTAACTTAGTAATATATAATAAGTAGTATAGGATTAATTGATTAATGTATGTCTATATATATTAAAATTATAATTTTGAAATACTAAAATAATAATATTAAAATTATAATTTGAATATGTATAAATATATTAAATAACTTTTAATGTTTAATAAATTTATATATTTAATATAGTCAACATATATTACACAAATTTATTAAAATAAATAATTACATTTATTTTTAATAAAATAAACATAAAAATAAAATTGTGTGAAAAATTATTATTATAAAACTTAAAAACTGGTATAATATTATATAAATTAATTATTATAAATAAATAGTATAAATAATAATGCATTAATAAATAAATTAATAATACAAATAATAATAATAATATAAAAGAGAAATTATTTGATTAAGATATTTGTAATAAAAAATATAAATAATGATACAAGTCTATAGGTGATAATAATAATAATAAAATATAATTGTATTTGATAATGATGATGATGATTATTATTATTATTATTGATTTCAAATCAATTATTATTATTATTATTATTGATTTTAATTAATTAATTTTATGACATTAATATTTAAAATGTAACGGATTGTTTAACATGTTTGGGACCACTTAGTAAATATTGACTTGGAAGTATAATTGAGAATGATACTGTAGCAACCTAACTTGATAAAAAAATAGTTCAATCTGAAACTGATCTAATGTTCAATTTTTGCCTATTGGACTAACCATGTACGATTGGGTTAGTCTAGGTTAGTGCGTTTTGATAAGTTTAGATGGATCATTAGAGTGAAGATTGTTTTATCTAAAAGTAATAGGCTAAAAGGGAGTTGAATTGACTTCTAAAATTTTTTGTATATATTTAAATTCAATTCAAATTCAAATTAATTTTTCTTTTTAATTTGAAAGAGCAAATAAAATATTCTTAATAAGCAACCAAGTCTAATTAAATTAATATAGGCATAAAGTGCTTAAATACGAAAATGAAAAAGTATAAGGATGAGTTAGACAAATAAAATTATTTTTATAAAAGTTTGATTGTCTAAGAGAAATTTTATTTTAGGTCTACTCCTCTTTTTTGAAGTTTCCAAAGATTATTTAAGGTATTTCACTAATTGACGATAAGTTATAAACATTTAATCTTGCAACTACCTTTTACAACAATCTTACTTTTTCTTCTTACAAGAACCAATTTTAAGATATCAAAATCTTAGCAAACAAGAATCCATCTTCCTCTAAATCTCTAATTAAGAACTTTAAGGAATGAAAATTTTCAAGATTTCTAAAAAAAAATTTACAATAAAAGACATAAACACTCAAGGTATGAGCATGCAAATAAAAGCACAAACATTAGAAAGGATTTCTTAGAATTAGAATGCATTGGAATTTTGTATACATCTTTAAGGAGCAACTCTTGTGTCTTTCATTAGGTTGGAAAAGCCATTTTACAAGGGAAATTGAAGAAAATAGCCATTGCACTTCTTGTCTTCCAAGAAAACTTGTTGGTAGAACTTCCTTAGACATGTGGCAGTTTTTTGTAGTAATTCTTTTTTTTTTTTTTGTAAACTTTATGCACATATTTGAACACTTTTTTAGCAAGATAGCAACATGTGTGCTTCTTTGCCCTAGAATTTGAAATTTTGGCCACTAAACTTATCCTAAAAATGGCAAAAGACAGAAAATGTTAAAAAAGATCTAGGTAATAGTGGAACACCTATTTTAGGCATAAAAGAAGGCCAAGACTACTATATATAGTAGCTTTCTTGGGCACCAATACTTTGGGACAATATTTTTTTTTTACTAGAACTATTGGATGCTTCATTTATTTACTAGCTGTTGATAGACATTACTAGTAAATAGATTATTCAATTAAAGTGGGCATTTTCATCCATCCATAAATTAGTTTTGAATTTTAAAATGATCTAATCATATGCTCACGTAATCTTCTTCTTCTTTTTTTCCCTTTTCTTTTAGCCTTTGACTTCTCCTTAAACACAAAGCAAGACCCACTGTGGTCATCTAAGTTTAATTTCCAACCAACCTAAAACTAGAAAAATCAATTTTCAATGCTAAAATTAAATTAGATGGCACATCCTATTTTTAACTTCAATTATGTTGGGAATCCTTCTTTTTACCTTTTTGCCAATACTAAGAAACTTTATTAGTCTGACTTACTTCCTTCTTAAAGGGAAATATTGTCTTTGATTTGTCATATCTTCAAATTTAAGAATGTGATTGGCATGAATTACTAAATGGTAATCCATGATCCCATAAGCTCATGACTCGTATTCAAATAAATCTTTAAATAAAACTTAATTTAAATAAATAGAATGTGCATACTTTAATTCAAGACCCAAAATCAAAACAAATATGCAAATTGAAATAATTTGATAAAGAAAAAAAAAATCATTTTAAAACGAAAAACTTGGACTCATTACATGATAGGATTGGCTTAGTTGATTGTTAACATTTTCTACCATGATATATTTGCATACTAAATCATGATACCTACTTTATTAAGAAGGAATGAGTCTTATTTGATTAGGATTCTCTAGAAATTCAGTTTCTAAAATGATTCATAAAAGGGATGAAAACAACCTGAAGACTTAGTAAATTGAAGGTTTGTACCCTTATTTGGGTAGAAACCGTTTCGGTCATAAATACATATATAACACACACACACACACACACATATTTTTTTATAAATATATGTGTGGTCTTTTTTTTTTTTCTTTCTTGCCTAATTCCATGTTCCTGGTAATCATGTGTTCTTTTCCTATTTCTATCATGTAACATATTATCAGGTACCAATTAAGCAAGAGTAATATGATAAATTTCATACTAGGCTATTGGAGTATATCAAGTGTGGAACATTTTGGTCAACAAAAATAGATATGAGTAATGATCCTCTTATTGTGTTAAGGTGTATGACCCTCAAGTTAATCCATCATGTACCTGTGCTCATTTTGTGATTGATATCAGTCCTATAAGATAGGCTATACATAATTATATTGGCACTATAGGTCAATAGAAGGAGAAATAAGATTGTATGACCTCAACGATATACCGTATAGTTGTATGCCCTATCGACATACTATGTAAATTGTGCTTTCTTACACTACACCTGAATCATGAGTTACTATCCCTTGTGATAGAAAATTGTAATGTTTATCTTTCCAATGCACATAGGTACTCCAAATCTTTCTTAATTTAGGTCACTAGTCATGCATAGAACATTTTAATTGATTCTAACATCTTTTGTCTATCTATTACTATCTCACCCTTGCTAGACCTACAGATCTCTATTCATCTTATTTCTTATTTTAAAAATTACTAAACAATTAATTAAATTAATCATAAGAAAATTAGATTTTTCTAATAAATCTGATTAGGATTGGGTTCCAACCCCCTCCTAATCCTCGTATACATACATATAAGTACATATAATAGATATCCTTGACCATTTTACATTAATTATTAGGTCTAATGTATTTATCTAATCTTTCTTCTGATTTTCCTAACATAGCAAAAAAAAAGACATTCTGGGCTTATTTTAGAATATATATATATATATATATAAACAAAGCCAAAAAGGTAGAAAACCCCACTCACCTTGGTAGGAGAGAATTCTCCCAAACATAACCTTGAAGTCATTCCCTAGTTTTGACTTTGGCTTTTTGTTATTGAGAAAACACCATGCAAAACTTTTTAAGAGCTATTCAATTGTAACTGATGATTGTAAAAAAATGTAGAGGAGTTGCTTTTTATATAGGTTTGTTAGGAAGTTTGGATGACCTATCACACGGTTAGTTGATTGGCTGAACCATACCATTTAATTAAGCAATTCTTTAGTTCGGTTGACTGGTTGGTTTGAGTCCTAAGGTTTTGCTTGGCCCGAACCTTAGTCCAACCTATCAAGTGGTTCCAGTTCAGTTTGTGTTTTGAGTTTCAACTTAACTCAATCTTTGTTTAGTACTGATCTAGTTCATTCTAATTCTATCTAACTTTAGGGGATGTTACATGCTTGCTTGTTTAGGAAAAAGTCATGGGAAAGTGAGGAACAAGAATATAGTTGTCATTAGGAGAACATTATGCTTGTTTCCTTTAGTTGAACCATTGATTAAGTATGAACTTTCCAAATCTCATCTCTTGCAAAAAGAGTGTTCTTTTTTTCTTTGAAAGTTTGACATTTGCTTGTTACTTTTTCTAGATGAATGGCATCGTGTGTAGTAATGAATTGGGAAATTTTTAGATTTACATTGAGATGAAAGGTCATATTTCATTTATCCAATTCTATTGTGTCATATCTCACACCAGTTATAAAGATTTTTATAGTTGTGGGAACATTATGTTTGGACATGCGTCAACCTTTCCATTAATTCATCTGTTTGGGTGTCTATGCCTAAGAAATTATTCTAGGCATGGTAGAGTTAGCCATAAAAATATTGCCAAATCATTTTTGTTAAGATTTTTTTTCCCAAAGGTATGAAACCTTAACTTTTGTTAAGCCATCATTAAATTTTGTTATATAATCATTGGAAGGTATCGTCAAAATACTTAAATATTATTTTTAAGTAAATATCTCAATAATTGAGTTAAGAGGCTTGGGCTTAATAAGATGTACAGAGCCCTATTTTAAACTTTTATTATGAAACATTGCATGAGTTATTTTTTATGCAAAGCCTTCCCAAGGACATTAAATACCACTTTAGCAAAAGGCTTTCAATTGCATATTGGATTTTTGTTAATAGGCATACTAATTTTCATTGGATTTTGAATTATATGCTCCTATCTAAATAAAAATTACTTATAACATATAGTCTAGAGTACTTATTTTTGCAAGCTCATTTGGTTTCATATCATTAAGTAAATAAATAACATTTTACAAATTGTGAGGATCGATTCCCACTCATCCTATTCTCCCTTCCCACGATGTAAGACAAAAAAAAGTAACATTTTACAAATCATATTTAATATTTGAGTAATGCAAACTGTCATCGCATACAAAAAAAAAAAAGAAGAAAAGATATGTGGATCTTATATCTAGAACTAAAATATCTCATCCTAATGTGTGAATGCTACATGCATAGTAAAAAGAGTGCACACAATATTTTTAGTACTCAGTTAAGCTTGGTGCTTATATACCACAATTAAGTCTCAAATCTAAATGATGTGGGACTTCATAGCACCCTAAATCTGATTGGTTCAAGACAATTACTAGGCCTGAATTATGTGACTTAAGAGACTATTTTAAGTCATCTAAGTTCTCAAGCTTAGTGCTTAGCAAGTCTTAAATTTAATTGATGCGAGGCTTCACACTTTCCATTGAAATTTATTGATCCATGCATATGTTCAAAACTTACTTCTAGCAATTCACTTATATTATAATTCTATCCATGTTTGAGGATTATATCTCATAGTCAGTTTTTAGTATTGAGCAATAGAACTCCACTAAGGATGGATGTAGTAATAAAATACTAGAGAGTATCAAAGAATTAGAAGAAGAATTAAGAGTAGTTCTGAAAAGATAAATATAAAATTGAGAAAACTTGTAGTTGTTCTTCTTGTAATTGGGAGTCCTCCAAAGTTCAAACTTCTACCTCTTTAGAGATATCCTAATTATCTACAAGACTTTTATCTCATGGTTATCCCTTTTTGTTTCTTTTGATTACATTTATCTTCTATTTTTATTTAATACCAAAGTATGAACTGATATGGGAAGTTTAATCCTTTTATTTTACTATGTTGATTTTCTATATGGTAGCAGAGCTCTCACACTTTAAAAAATTTAATCCAACACAACAGTTGCTACTAAAAATCTATCCTTTTTTCTTGTTACCAATCTTCTTTCAATTAAATCAGTCAAACAATTATTTGCTATTAATCCTTCTATCTTATCTGTCAAACTCACCATAGAAAAATATTCTCAATGACGAACACAGTTTACTTCCCTTCTCATTGGATATGACATCATGAGTTATATTGATGGCACAAAAATCCAACCACCCAAATCCGATCCAAATCATAATTTATGGAATAGACAAGATCAATTCCTTTGCTTGGCAATTATCACCTCTTTTGAACCCTCTATTATAACCCATACTTCTAATGCTAAAACTTTGCAAGCTGAATGGAAAGCCCTTGAGAACTTATATGCCAACAAATCAAGATCATGTGTTATTTTATTAAAGGAGTGTCTTCAACTTAGCTCCAAAGGATCTAAGAAAGTGGCTGAATACCTTCATGGAATCAAAGAACTTGTAGATGAATTAGCACTAATTGATCTACTAGTCTCTAACAAAGACATGATCCTCTACATTCTTAATAGTCTTCTCGGGACTTATGACACTCCATTCTCTTATAAAGAGTTATATGGTCGATTATCACTCACAAAGAATTTCTTAAGTGTGAGAGAGCTCATGGCAAAGCATTTGTTACCATTGCTAACTTCACCTATCAACAAAATATGTCATGCCCTAACATGGGGAGTGTGATCAGTGTGGAAGCCATATTGTGACAACTTCTTATAAGCCTTTGTCATAATGTGAACTTATTTGACTCAATTTAAGAAAATAAGAATAAAACTCTTTTCAAGCATTTAAGGAAAACACAATGGATTTTTCTTTTTTGAAAAATGCGAATACTTATATGTATAATTTCGAAAGACTTTTTGCAAAAATTTTGCTAGAGTTTCCTATGCTTTTCTGATGTTTCCAAGATCATACACCCTTCTAAACATCCTAAAAAAAAAAAAATCCAATGGTCCTCACACACTCACAGGACATAAAGCATTTACAACAAAACCTTGATTGACTATACATATACATATGAATTATGCCTATTAACTACCAAAATAATTCTCCTAGAGCATTTTCTTTAATCTTTAACAAAGTGATCTCCACTCTGCAAGTAGCCCTAAAACCTAAAATTTTTTTAAAAGAAAAGCATAGTGAGTTTTAAAGAAACCCAGTGAATAAATTGCTTACTCTAATTATTGATTATAATCCATATACAATTACATAGATATCACAAACAACTTCAATTCATCAACAAAAGATACTTTAGGTTAGGATTTATAACAAGGTCTAAATAACAAGAAGCATTTCCTTTGCAATCTTCAATTAGTTATCAAAATCCTTTGGTGTATATTGATTAAACAAGGACACTTTAATCAAGCAAAAGCATTCCAATCAAGTAAATACATCAAACAAGTACATTCCAATCAAGTCAATTACCATCTTAAATTGAATCTTAGATCCACAAGTAAGTTTCTTTAGGCAACATATCTTTGCAATTTTTTTTTGTTCAATTCAATTTCAATGCTCCAATCGCTTTATCTCTCCAAATGATTTAATTCCTCTTATCTATTCACCAATTTCATGGCCATGTCAAAATGAGATTTCAATGCACTTGGAAGTTCCTTAAAGAGTTTACCCTATAGATCTAATTCCCAATTTAAACACAATTTAACAAGACAACCACAACAACTCATAGTTTTCAACATTCAATGACTTTCAAGAAGCCAAGCCACTTCACAGAATCAAAATTTCAATCATTTTCTAGAGATCAAACAAGTTCACATTTCTAACATTCAATCATACCCCAGTAAGCAATACCACATACAATATCTTTATGTAGCAAAAGTGCTCATATGAGCCAATTTTTTCCCATTCATAAGTTGGATTGTATTAGTAAGATACATGAGCACCCACATTGTACAATGCACATTTAAGAAGCCATATTACTAGGGACACACAACATTCTTACTTTTTACATTCACACATTGCAAACAAGACACATACATACATACATGTTTGCACATGTAGTTCAATTAAAATTTTCATTATTACAACTGAAAACATATAACATAGATTTAATTTACTCGTTCATTGCTCATCTAAGGGGACAATTTCACTATATCTAGCCCAATATTTATCAAGCCATAATAGAATATAAGTTCAAGTATGGATTTAAATATATGAAATTACCGTATTATGTGAATACATAGAAAGGGCTATTTACTCACATATTTAATATTTAATCACTTTCAAGTAAGCCAACTCAATTTTCCCATGGCCCAACTATGTATGAAATAAGATAATTCCACTCTTTGTTTATAATCGTAAGCCTAAATAAAGGTGATAAACTCTTAACTTGCAACATTCACTATCGCTCTCGACTCTTAGTGTTTAATCACTCTAAAAGACCTATAAATCTCAAGTTTAAGGAATTAGACAATTTTACCTTTAATCAGTCCCAATGTTCAAATGTTCACAAAACATTATTCCATATTCAAACCATTCCCATAAACTAATCTTTAAGGAAATACAAAACTCACATGTTCAATTATACAATCTTTGCCAAAAGCAAGCCACTTTCATAAATGAAATCTTCAATATCCAACCTTTCATATTTTAACATTTACTCAATTCTAATCTTTGAACAAATGTAAAATTTCACATTCAAGAGCATATCCACTATAGGCACAACACATAATTTGGATGACAAACTCAATGTTCAAAAAGGCCATTATTTAATGGGTTCATTGATAGTTTTTTAGTATGCAATTCTACTCATAAAACAAAAATCTCATAAGCACCTAAACACTTTCCAGTTATCCATATTTAGGAAACGATATTCCTAAGGGGATATTAGTAAGTTTCTAGTACAATCCTTGCTTTTTACACTCAATATACAATTTCACACATAACAAACTAAATATGCATAAACACAATCCACACACATGTTTAATTCCAACATATTCACACTAATCCAAATATGCCTTAGTACAATAAAAATACACATGTTCAAAGTGCTAGAGCAAGTGAAAAATATACTTACTTTGTCCCCTTTCTCTTTTAAAAGTTAAAATTTTCCCCACAAGATGCCTATCTAGAAATCTGAAGCTTTTGAATTCCAACTATATTTCCATTCAATCTTTATCAAGTTCATCATAACATCTGTAATTTTGAGAAAGAATTCCCTATTTCATCAAGATGGGGCTAGGGTTTGCAAATAATTGTATTATATTTACTAGGGAAATCACTACAAGAAAAATGGTCAAGACCTATGGATTTTCCTGTGAATTTTGGCTTAAAATCCGCAGGTAAGACATTTCCTACGGAAAAAAATCTGCAGGTATAACGTTTGTGGAAATTTTTTTCATACAGATTCTAAATCCACAGGTATTTTGTTGCGGATATTTCCATAGGAAACCACACAAAACCCGCAGGTAATTTCTCCACCCGTGGGCAGATTTTGGTGGAAACTTTCTATGGATTTTTATTCGCAGGAAAGAATTTGTAGGTAAATCTGTGGGAAATATCCGTAGCTAATTCCGCAGGTGACCTTTCACAGGTAAATCGCAGGAAATTTTTGTAGCTAATTCCGCAGATAAATCCACAGGAAATTTTCACAGTTAAATCCGTGGGTAAAATTTCACAGGAAAAATTAAAAAAAATAATTATTTAAGTGTAATATTCGTTAATCACTTGTATTTTCATAACAACACATTTATAATACTTCAAATATGAAACCACATTACAAACTAAATATGTCAATAAGCAATATTAAAATCCAAAAATA
>JANHAO010019113.1:0-13351 GCA_026873985.1 Saraca asoca
CATCCTCCTTAGAAAGGTTGAACAGCTTACGAATCTTGGATGCTCTCTTGGGACCTCTCATCCTAGGCTTTTCAATGTCTGTCAAGCCCGGTAAGTCATTTTCACCCTTCTTCACAATCACCAAATTCAGAACAGAAAGGTCTGGACTCACAATGCACCCACGAACAGACTTCCTCCTACGCTCTCCATTGCGCCTTCCATAACCACGGAAGCATGGGGTTCCTGTTTGAGTAACCATTACACAGATGATTTAGAAATGCAGCATAACTGAGGCGAGCTGATTCTACTGAAAGCTTTTGAATATAGTCCTACCTCTGTGAAGCAAGAGACGAACACGGCCAGGGGTCAGCACACCCTGCTTCATTGGAAATCCTTGTTTATCACATCCGCCAGTGATTTTGAAAACATATCCTTTAAATTCCTAGTGGCAGAAGATAAGCAAAAGGTCAACAAATAAATTAGCCATTAAAGCTCCTCAAAGATGGTTGCCGATAACCTACCTCACCCAAAGCGTCACCGCTGACCTCTTGTGAGATCCTCTTGTCCCAGAATGCACGTCTGCAAGTTAAAAGAATACATTACAACAGGAAACGTACTTACCAAAGGACATTCAAACAACTCAGCAATGACCAAAACAAAGCAACAAGAGGAAATAATATCATAGAAGTCAAATTTTCCACCAATATCAGATTGATGTAATCAGTAAAACCACAAGAAAAACTAACAGGTACTTGGTAAAATAATCTTCCAAATAATTAAAGCGGAATGTAACAACAGATTCATCATATCCGACCATCAAGAGGCAAGAACATTATTTTGAATGATGAAAGCAGCAAACTTTACGCTACTAATAATAACTATATCATGTAACAAGTGTCAAACCAACAATTGCAAACATTACTATGCCAACATTTAAATTCTATATTATAGAAATAAGTACATACGTGGAGAACAAAAAAAAAAAAAAAAAACCTCTTTAATCCCATTAACGCAGTACAGCAATAAAACCCAACATAAAAAGAAAAAAAAAAAGATTACGGGGTAAAGAAAATACAGTTTCTGATCGTCATCAATTTCGAGCTTCTTCTGGCACCCAGTGGTTGGATTTGCTATGTTGAACTGCAGATACGGAAGATTTTCAGCCACAAACAACAGTATCGAATGCAACAAACACAAACACAAACACAAAATTCAAACCTTCATTTTGTAGATCCAGCCACTCCGAACTCCGACTGTGAACCACCGAAGCTACAGCGTTCGCAGAACAGAATATATGGCAGATGGAAGTAGTTACTCTAGGGTTTACGATTGGGCTATCTATACAACAGCATACCTTTTCTGGACCTCTTTGGGCCGGAAATTGGGCTTTAAAAATAGTTATTTGACTCTATTTGTAAATTAAAATTAATTTCTAAAACTGATTTTATAAGCTTTGATTTTTAAATTAATTATTTTTATTGAAAATATTATAAATGAAAATGAATATCATATCCTTTTTTCCAATACCAAATAAAATTTTGCATTAAAATTATTACATATCAATTAAAATGAATTCCAAAAAAAGAAATCAAATTTGATCTCATAGTTAAAAATAAATTATTCTGAAATGCTTAACTTCAAAACTTTTTTTTTTTGACAAATATCCACTGATATATGAACTAATTTCAATATTTTTAGAATTTCAACTTCCAAGTAAGGAGAAAGATTCCCAATATTAGAATATATTCCTATCATTTTTAGAACCCAGCAATTTTTTTTATCACAAATGAATTCTCTTTTTTTTTTAATTAAATCAAGATAATAGTTTCTTTTTATTTGACTTCAACTCACATAATAACCTCCCTTCTCAAAATTGAACCTTTTTCATACAATTAAATTATTTTCATTATTATTTTGTTGTTATATAATATGTGCTCTAGTCTATAAAAATAGTATTCAAAAGTGTCACGTGTCATTTATTATAAAAATAATACCAAAAGATGACAAGTAAGATAAATCTCTCTCTTATTATATTTACTAATTGCTAATTAATTGATGATAATACAATTAATTTATTATCATCAATATAATTAAGTGTGATATTAAATAAAAAACCAAATTTAATCAACTAAACATTAGTTTCAATTACATTTGGTTCATACTTGGAATTTTAAAAATAAATTATCATAATTTAAAGGAAAATCTTATTTCACTCGACAAAAGAAGACGAAATTAAATGCAAAAATTGAGACTGCAATTATGCAGTGTTGATGCTAATGTTAATGTTGGTGACAGGCATGAATGTATTGTGGAGTCAAAAAAACAAAAGTAGCATATCACAAAGCTGATGATCAGCTTTGTCTTTGTTTGGGTTGGGCACCTGCTCTTCACCCTTTTTTCTTTTGATGCCCTCACTTTCAGCTTACGGTTTCGGGCTTAATGGTTGACGAAAGCGAGGTTTTGGAAATCAAATGAATGCGCAACTGGAGTTGTTTAAATGGACAGGTGAAGTAATTCGAAATGTTTGGATAAGTCTGTCTGCAAAAACTCTTTTATGATTTAATTATAATATATTTATTTATTTTCACTGGAGATTAATAATTAATTTTATTATTTTTATATGAAATGTTTGGTTATAATATCAATTTTTTTTCTTTAAATATGCTTTTAATCTTTCGATTTTATTTAAAATTATAATTTCATCTTTTTATTTCTAATTTAAATAATATTATTCTCTATCTTTTTTAAAGGTTGTAATTAATTCATCTTATTCAAGTTTTATTTGAAAAAGATAAAGATGATTTTTATTAAGTGGACACTTATTGTAGTTCAGTATAAATGAAGTATCCATCTATCTCTTTTCAATATAGAAATTTTGATGTCATTGTTCCGCAACAAAGCAAGTCCACCAGACTGTCCTATAGCATCAACTGAATATAAATTACACATATGCATATCCATCTTCAATTGTTGAAGATTTTCCTCATTTGTTTTGGTTTCCAACAAGCCAACCAAAGAAGAGTTGTACTGAACTCCTAGATCCGACAAATATTGAACTATCAAGGCCCTCCTACCCTTTGATAGTTCCATATTATACACCTCATGGCTGCGGGTGGGGGCGGTTTAAGGCTCGCCTCCCTAGCCTTTTTCATCATTTAGCAAATATATATATATATATATATAAATGTAGACTCTTCAATGAATATATATATATATATATATTCATCGAAGAGTCTACATTTTGAGGATCATTTCTTTATTCCTTTTTTCTTTTCCTCTTAACTTTGATTATTCTTTGTTTACAACTCTTTCCGACTGAGTTTAAGTTGTCTTCCTTTTTTTTCATCTTTGTTGACACTTCCTGGATTAAAAGAAAGAGTAGAAGCCTTCTTGAGATATTTACACTTTGAGCTAGAGCTGGGAGATAGAATCTGGGAGCTGCAAGCTATAAAGATGAATTCTAGCTCGCATGTACTATTTATCTCGCAGCTCTCATATCTAGCTTTCAACTTTCACCTCCAATTATCACGTCCAGCTCGCAATCCGCATCTCGCTCGCATTTCTCTTCTATCTCTTAGCTCTCATGCAACTAACTGTTCGCAATTATTATGCGACTCAAAACTCTCAGCTTGTATGCAAAATATCTAAATAACAGGTCTCAGATCTACCACTCAGCTCTTAGCTACAAAGATGAGGCCTAGCTCACAAGCCTCACTAAGCTCGCAGCTCCGAGATCCTACCCTCACTTGTCAACACTACATATGTCATCCACCTCGCAGGTTTCACCTATCTCGCATTTTTCTGCTAGCTCGTATGTCTTAGTTTGCTCGCAACTCTAATATAATCAAATTTTTGCAGTTATCATCCCTTATAATTAATTGATATTATATTATTAAGAATTTAACAAGGCTTTCTATTACTATTATATAATTAATTGATATTATATTAATTCAATTATTTATTCAATTAATTTAGATAAACAAGAAAATATAATCCTCTTTACACATACATTATAAATTCATGAAAAAATATTAAACATTCCAAAGATTTAAGAAAATATTTTTCTTTCTCTCTTTCCAACTCATTACATCATTTTGTACGTATTTAAAAAATTTTATAATTTCTTCTCCACTGGAGCTCTTCTTTACGGCTGAGAACTCAAAGCTAGACCTAATAACTGCGAGCTTTAACTTGCACCTCCTAGCTCCCAACTCCTATTCGTAGTTAAAGGATTTATTAATTATCAATTATTTCTTTATAAATTTGAGATTCACCTACTAAATCATTGTATATTAATTTTGGTAACAGATTGAAATAAATTATGTAGATAAATAAAATACATGAATTCAAATATTCTTTTCACTATCGTAAATGTTTAATTTATCATATGTATAAAATAATTATAAAAATTTTATTTTATTATTATTACATATTTCATAAAGTCATCATTAAACCCGTACATAGAAACTAGTTTATTATAAAAATAACACCAAAAGATGACAAGTAAAATAAATCTCTCTCTTATTATATTTACTAATTGCTAATTAATTGATGATAATACAATTAATTTATTATAATCAATATAATTAAGTGTGACATTAAATAAAAAATAAAATTTAATAAACTAAACATTAGTTTCAATTATATTTGGTTCATACTTGGAATTTTAAAAATAAATTATCATAATTTAAAGGAAAATCTTATTTCACCCGACAAAAGAAGACGAAATTAAATGCCAAAATTGAGACTGCAATTATGCAGTGTTGATGCTAATGTCAATGTGGGATCTATGTGATTTTTACATCCATGGCTGTTATGTTTTTGGAGCAAAAATTCAGGGCACTTTGTCGTACTTTTATGGTTATTGCTTTTTTTTATTTTTATTGTGAATGTAATCTTATTTCAATTTAATTTATGTAATATTCTAAAATTACTTAAATCATTTAATTTTTTAGAATAATATATGATTAATGTTTGTTAAAAAATTATCAATTCAAATAAATTTAGAGTCAGAATTTGCGATCTAATTTTTGCATTTTATTCATTCCTATTAATTATTCACTCTTAATTTTTATATATTTACATTGCTTTACCATTATATTTTTCTTATACAATCTTCATACTTATTTATATTTTCTTTATCATTCAGTCAATTCTTGTCTTGAGATTCTGTTCTATAGAAGTAACATTCAAAACTGTTTTATATCATTTTATTAACAAAAGTAATATCGGAAGATGTCACCTACGCGATATTTCCTCCCTATTACAATTACTAATTACTAATTAATTGATAATTGTATAATTAATATAATTAGCCATGATATTAAATAAAAAATCATATTTAATTAAGTAAATATCAACTTATATTCCTATGATTCCAACAAGTAATAAAAAAATATAATAAAATTTTATTAATAGAATATATATAATTATCTTTGTGAAGAATATAATCAAATCAATTATAAATCACATATCGAAGACAATGATGAATCTCATATATTTTATGCAAATGAGGCTTTTTCTACTTTTATGATATTAATTATATTATAGAACAATTGTTTTTCAACTTTATATGTAACTTTAATATTATAATTTTAATTTGATTTTATAATTTGATTATGGAGTCAAATTTACATATTAAAATTCAATATTTGTTGATTGTAAGATTAATATCTTACAATTGTTTATATTTCCCTTTGATAGAATGCTCAAAACAAAAGCTCTATGCATTACATTATCAGATAAAAGAGTTGAAGTTTGCTGTGATAAAAGTATGCATTTGAGATTGTGGGTTTAACTAAAATATTGTTTCAGTCTTAAGTTGTTTTAAGATATATTCTAATTTGTAGGTATGCAGAAGAATTTTATTTTTTCATCTTATGGTCATTATCTCATCTTCTTAGTTTTATCTCGTTAGTGTTATTTAAATAATTTTGATATATAAATTATTAAATAATTAAAAATATTTTATAAAAAAATTAATTGTTAATAGTGCAAACACTTAGCCAAATCTTATTATTATTATAAAAGCCGTGACATTCATCTTATCAAAATGTACTATATAGTAAGTGTCTTTTACTTGTTAAGAAAAGTCATATAAAAAGAATTTTCATTTTTTCTATTCTAATTTTTATTATAAATAGAACTTCTATATTTATCTGTTGTAATAATAAATTATTTATTTAAATTATCTATAATCAATTTTTAATTTAATTTTTATTGATTTTATTGCTCTTAAATTATCAATTTAATTTTTTGATTTTCTCAATTATCAAATAATATTTTAATTTCTAATTTTTAATATTTAGATTATTTATTTATTTGAGTAATACAATTTTGGTATCTATTTTAATTATTGAAATGATTTTTAACTTAAAATTTGATGGTATTTAAATATTTAATATTAAAAATAAAAATTAAAAATATTTTAAAATTTTAGTGAGTTACATAATTCAAAATTTAAATGATTTTAATAGCATATCCTCTAATTTTTAAATTGTAAATCATTTTGATAAATGTTACATATCTTTATTTTTTATGAAATGTTTATTTCAAAAAAAATTATTTAATAATATTATCTATATTAAATTTTCAATTTAAATTCATTAATAGATTTCAATTTGAATTATTTATGTATGTATTAAATAATTTATATATAAATAAATAATTATATTTGTATAGAAATAAAATAATTATCAACATATGATTAATAATATCCACTTATGATTTGATAGATAATGCCTATTAAAAAGTCTCATTTTTTAAATTTTTATATTATTTTTAAATATTAAATACTAAAATTGATATTTCATAATTTTTTTCTTAAAAGTTTTATCACTTTTGAATACTTATCATAATTTTAATTTAAAATACTTTTGAAACATCATAAAAAATATTTTTAAAATATATTTTTTAAGATAATATATTAGTTATGATAGTACATGAACTATTATTAATTAAATAATTAAATCTTTTGACATAAAATAGTTAATTTAAATTTTTAAACAAAATTTTATAAATAAATTCACCTGAGTATTAATATATTAAGAAAATATTTTTGAAAATATGAAAAAATTTAGATAATGAATTTAAATAATTTAAAATATTGATGTAATAACTTTATCAAATTAAAAGAGATATGATATTGCCTCATTGTTAATACAAATATAATTATACAAATTATATAGTCATTTAAAAAATATAATGATAACTCATCTATATTTAAATATATTATAATTTATAAATTAAATTTGTATAGCAAGTTTTTATTAAATAAAATTAATTAAAGCCGTATATCCAACTTAATTTTAAAGATGTGCATCGACATGATTTATGGGAAATGCCATCACTATGTAGAATTATTAGAAAGGAGATTTTCGAATTTAATAAAATTAGAAAGAAATTTTTTGTTGAAAAGAAATCATTTATGATACTTCTAATGTTTTTTAAATTGAAAAAAAATATAATTTTAATATGCATTTTCCATAAATATGTATAGTCATAATCAGTAGATATATATTTTACACATTGCAAATTGTCTATCTTTTAAATTAATTTTAATGATGAATTATATTCATGCAAAAGAATTGCGTCAATAATCATTGCAGTGAGATTTTTTAAATGAATTTGAATATAAGTTAAGAAATTGAATTAAAACAATTGTAATAATTAAAATTCAAAATACATTTTATAATAATTCTCACAATTTTTTTTTTATAAATAGATGTCATTATGGCAAGAGCAATAAATGTTTTAGTCGGTGCATGTTTTTGAATTGCAAAATCAAGACGTATAACAATACTCAATATATTTGAAGTTTGTAAATAAGTTAACAAAATTTAAAAGCATATGGTCAAGTCCATACAAAAACAACCAAACATTCACCTTGAAAATAAATAGCTTCTTATCCATCAATTTCTAAAGATATCCAATAAAGATCTTAAAAACAAATTAAAAATTTATCAATGTAAGTAATTTCATGCTAGAGCTAAATCAAAATTTTAATTGATTTTATATTTATTAATATAAGTAATTTCATGCTATAAACTAAATCATATTTTTAATTACATTCTAATTTATTAGTAATCAAATTATATAAAAAATGAATATTAAAAAAACAAAAGAAACACAATTATGCCCATCATACAACAATCAGATTGCATACATAAATTTAGTGCAACCTTGAGCCTAATTAAATATGTTTGAAATTTTTAAATAAATTAACAAAATTTCAGATCATATATGGTCGTGTCTAAAACCAAAAGCAATGAAACTTTCACCTTACAAATAATATAAATGCTGATCTATCTATTTTTAAAGATGTCTAACAGCGATTTAAAATCAAATTAAAAAACGGATTTAATTAATGATAGCATGAAATTACTTATATCAATAAATATAATTTTTGTAAAAAAAAATTGATGAATTGATTAAAGTAATATTTTGATTAATTGAACTAAAAAAAACTTCAATTCATTACAACGAATTTCTCCAGCTAAACTTTATTACTTTAAAAGAAAATATTTGAAATACTTTTTATAATGCTAATTGAATTTATAAAAGTTATCTGTGTACATGATGTAATGAAAAACCATACATTATTAGTAAAAATTTATATAACAAATGATATATTTTTATTGTTGATATAATATTATAAATATATGTGTATTTGTGATAGAAGAAATAACAAGTAATTTATCACATAAAAAAGCCTTAAATGTAGTAACTAATGCTACTGCATTACTAAAGATGTCAGTTTAAATTTAATTTAGGTAAATATAAAATTTACTTTTCCAACATTTATATAAAATAAGGTGCTATATTACTAGCTATAAGTTATGAAAATTAATTTTAATCTAAGAAACTACTATAAATTATTAATTTCAAGTCTTTGGTTCCAAGTTCTTTGAGGGAGAGAATTAAACTCGTGATAAGAGAATTCTTTTAATATTAAATGCATAATAAGATTTGAGATATATGTTTTCTAGTATTTTTTTGTTAGTATTTACACAATAATTAGATTTAAAAGATTATAATATATTTGTATTCACTAAAAATATATAATATGCGGCATATAAAATGATGTTATAGGAGTTGTATTGAGAGGAGAAATTAAACTATTCTCAAGGAAAAAAATATATCATTCTTCATTCTCTTTTTGTGTCAAAGTTAGACATATGAATTAGAATTATCAAAATATGTGTATACAACCCTATTGTTGATTACAGAAATCTTTCACATAATGATAAAATAAAATAAGATAGTTATAATAAATAACTACACGAAAAAGAGATAATTCTGAATAAAAGTGGAGATTAAAAAGTAAAATTATCTTGTGCATAGTATTAATGATATTCATAGACAATATTTTATATCATATTATAATAGATGTCAAATTCAATTATACTAATTACAATTGTTTGATCAAATTTTTTATGTTATGTTAAATTTTATATTAATATAATAAATATCACTACAAGAAATTTGACTTTTTATGACGACTTTTCAGTGACGACTAAAAAGTCATCACTGAAGGTCGGCCTACCGTGACGACTTTTTAGGTCGTCATTGAAAGAGGCAGCTTTCAGTGACGAGACAGAAAGTCATCATAATAGGTTACCTTTCAGTGACGACATTTTTTAGTCGTCACAATAGGTATACATTTAGTGACGACTTTCAGTAACGACCAAAAAAGTCGTCACACTAGGTACCCTTCAGTGACGACTTTTTTGATTGCCACAATAGGTCATCTTTCAGTGACGACTAAAAGTCGTATCAAAAAACTACTTTCGGTGACGACATTTTAGTCGTCATAGTAGGAGGGCTTTCAGTGATGACCAGAAAAGTCATCACAGAAGGTACCCTTCAGTGACGACTTTTTTGGTCATCACAATAGGTCAACTTTCAGGGACGACTAAAAGTCGTCACAAAAAACTACTTTTAGTGACGACCAAAGAAGTCGTCACTAAAGGGCACCTTCAGTGACGACTAAAAGTCATCACAAAAACCAACCCTTCAGTGACGACTAGAAAAGTCGTTACAGTAGGTACCCTTTAGTGATGACTTTTTTAGTCGTCACAATAGGTCAGCTTTCAGTGACGACTAAAAGTCGTCACAAAAAACTTCTTTCAGTTATGATCAAAGAAGTCATCACTGAAGGGCAGACCTTTTAGTCGTCACAGTAGGTGGGCTTTCAGTGATAACTAAAAGTCATCACAAAAAGCCACCCTTCAATGACGACCAAAGAAGTCGTCACAGAAGGTTCCCTTCAGTGATGACTTTTTTGGTCATCACAATAGACTAGCTTTCAGTGACGAATAAAAGTCGTCACAAAAAACTACTTTCAGTGATGACCAAAGAAGTCATCACTGAAGGGCACCTTCAGTGACGACCTTTTAGTCACCACAGTAGGTGAGCCTTCAGTGACGACTAAAAGTCATTACAAAAAGCCACCCTTCAGTGACGACCAAAGAAGTTGTCACTGAAGGGCACCTTCAGTGACGACCTTTTAGTCGTCATAGTAGGTGGGCTTTCAGTGACAACTAAAAGTCGTCACAAAAACCCACCCTTCAGTGAAGACCAGAAAAGTCATCACAGAAGGTACCCTTCAGTGACGACCAGAAAAGTTGTCATAGAAGGTACATTTCAGTGATGACTTTTTTGGTCGTCACAATAGGTCAACTTTCAGTGACGACTACAAATCGTCACAAAAAACTACTTTCAGTGACGACCAAAGAAGTCGTCACTGAAGGGCCTTTTAGTCGTCACAATAGGTGAGCTTTCAGTGACAACTAAAAGTTATCACAAAAAGCCACCCTTCAGTGACGACCAAAGAATTCGTCACAAAAGGTACCCTTCAGTGATGGCTTTTTTGGTCGTCACAATAGGCCAGCTTTCAGTGATGACTAAAAGTCGTCACAAAAAACTACTTTCAGTGACGACCAAAGAAGTCGTCACTGAAGGTGCCCTTCAATGATGACCTTTTAGTCGTCATAGTAGGTGGGCTTTCAGTGATGACTAAAAGTCGTCACAAAAAGTCACCCTTCAGTGACGACCAAAGAAGTCGTCACCAAATGTTCCCTTCATTGACGACTTTTTTGGTCATCACAATAGGCCAGCTTTTAGTGACGACTAAAAGTCGTCACAAAAGCTCACCCTTTATTGACGACCAAAAATGTCGTCACTGAATATTGCCTTTAGTGACAACCAAAAATAGTAGGTAGACCTTCAGTGATGACTAAAAATCATCACAAAAACCCACCCTTCAGTGACGACAAAAAAGTCATCACAAAAACCCCCTTTTGTGACGACCTTTTAGTAGTCACAATAGGTGGGCTTTCAATGACGACTAAAAGTCATCACAAAAACCCACCCTTCAGAGACGACCAAAAATGTCATCACTGAAGACTGCCTTTAGTGATGACATTTTCGTCGTTACAGTAGGTCACCTTTCAGCAACGACAAAAAGTCGTCACAGAAGATAACTTTCAGTGATGACCAAAAAAGTCATCACTAAAAAAAAGCCATCACAAAAGGTACCCTTCAGTGACGACTTTTTTGTCGTCACAATAGGTAAGCTTTTAGTGACGACTAAAAGTCATCACAAAAGACAACTTCCTCTTTCATCCCCCTCTCTCACACCTGCTCACTCTTATCCTTTCTCACACTTTCTCTCTCATCCTCTCTCACACTTGCTCTCTCACCCTCTCTCACATTTTCTCTCTCATCCTCTCTCATACTTTCTCTCCCACCCTCTCTAACTCTTTCTCTCCCATCGATCATCTCACATACTCTCTCACACACACTCTCTCTCATCCCCCTCTCTCACACTTGTTTGCTCCTATCCTCTCTCACACTTGCTCGCTCACCCTGTCTCACACTTGCTCTCGCACCCTCTCTCACTCTTTCTCTCCGACCCTCTCTCTCTCTCATCCCTCTCTCTCACACTTGCTCGCTCACCCTGTCTCACACTTGCTCTCGCACCCTCTCTCACTCTTTCTCTCCCATCAATTATCTCACACACTCTCTCACTCTCATCCCCTTCTTTCACAATTGCTCGCTCTCATCCCTCTCTCTCACACTTACTTGCTCACCCTCTCTCATACTTTCTCTCTGACCCTCTCTCACACTTTTTCTCCCACCCTCTCTCACTCTTTCTCTCCCATCGACCGTCTCACATACACTCTCTCTCATCCCCCTCTCTCATACTTGCTCGCTCCTATCCTCTCTCACACTTACTCGTTCACCCTCTCTCACACTTGCTCTCGCACCCTCTCTCACTCTTTCTCTCCCATCAATCGTCTCACACACTCTCTCTCTCATCCCCCTCTCTCACACCTGCTCGCTCCTATCCTCTCTCACACTTGCTCTTGCACCCTCTCTCACTCTTTCTCTCCCACCCTCTCTCACTCTTTCTCTCCCATCGATCGTCTCACACACTCTCTCAGTCTCTCCCACTCTCATCCCCCTCTCTCACACTTGCTCGCTCTCATCCCCCTCTCTTACACTTGCTCACTCACCCTCTCTCATACTTTCTCTTTGATACTCTCTCACACTTTCTCTCCCACCCTCTCTCACTCTTTCTCTCCTATCGATCATCTCACACACTGTCTCACACTCTCTCTCTCATCCCCCTCTCTCATATTTGCTTGCTCCTATCCTCTCTCACACTTGCTCGCTTGCCCTCTCTCACTCTTGCTCTCGCACCCTTTCTCACTCTTTCTCTCCCACTCTCATCCCCCTCTCTCACACTTGCTCTCTCACCTTCTCTTGTACTTTCTCTCTGACCCTCTCTCACACTTTCTCTCCCACCCTCTCTCACTCTTTCTCTCCCATCGATCATCTCACACACTCTCTCACTCTCTCTCTTTCTCTCATCCCCCTCTCTCACACTTACTCTCTCACCCTCTCGCACACTCGCTCTCTGACCCACTCTCACACTTTCTCTCTGACCCTCTCTCACTCTTTCTCTCCCATCGATCGTCTCACACACACTCTCTCGCTCTTCCCCTTCTCTCACACTTGCTCTCGCACTCTCTCTCACTCTTTCTCTCCCACCCTCTCTCTCTCATCCCCCTCTCTCACACTTGCTCGCTCTCATCCCCCTCTCTCACACTTGCTCTCTCACCCTCTCTCATACTTTCTCTCTGACCCTCTCTCACTCTTTCTCTCCCATCGATCGTCTCACACACTCTCTCACTCTCTCTCTCTCATCCCCCTTTCTCACACTTGCTCTCTGACCCTCTCTCACACTTTCTCTCTCATCGATCGTCTCACACACTCTCACTTTCTCTCGCTCTTTTTATAATTATATGATGGTGACAAAAATTAACTACATATTCTAATATAGATAGTAATTTATTTTAATTTAATA